>SNQJ01S0031940.1:58469-68716 GCA_010110895.2 Picea sitchensis | reverse complement strand
AATAAGGTATTACTAAAGTCCTTAACTTCAATGTATTTCTACTTTAATAATGCATTCTTTTATCACTGTATTAATACTTTGTTAATCTTTGATATTTTTATTATATTATTAATGTATTATTTTATTAATGTATTAATACTTTTGTAATGTATTATTTATTTACTAATGTATTTAATGATATATTTATCATATTATTAATGTATTATTTTATTAGTATATTAATACTTTAGTGATGTATTAATTAAAAATGTAATAGTGTACAAAATTGATTATTACAATAAATTGTTAATATATTAATCAATTTATAAGTTACTTTATACACAAATGAAATTAAAATTTAATTTATACATTACATTAATATATCAAAGTATCATTACATTATTAATATAGAAAAGGATTATTGGGGGATGGAAAAAATGAGCTCATCTTTTGAGTTGGGATAAGAAGAAACTCCTCTTGAGACTTCTGTTACACATGTTATTCTTTATGGATGTAAATTTTGGGGTTGTGGTATCTCTTGTGAATCCTAGAGAAAGATAGAGAAAATACAAAAGAATTTTATAACATATAATCTCAAAATTAAAGGAAATATGCCCTATCATATCCTCCTCTTAGAAACAAGCCTCTCGCCCATTGAGAGCATGGCTATGACTAGATACCTAATGTATAAGAGCAATTTAAACAACATGGAAGGCAAGAGGCTTTCTAAAATTGCTTCAAAATTGAGTCATAATCACCATCGACTCAAGCGAGGATGGCATAAAGATGCCCGGTCTTGGGTAAACTATTGGGGAATCATGGAAGACAAAAAATTTCAGAATAAAGATACTATTAAAAAAAAATTCAAATCAAAATTTAAGGACAAAATGTGGTGTGATAAAGAATTACAAGAAAAAATAAAATTAAGATATTATAAATATGTAATCAACCCTAATCTAGAAGATCAAAATTATCTATTTGTTTTTCCAATTGTAAAGAAAAAATTAATCATTGCCAAGATAAGAACAAATTCTCACGAACTCCATAGTGAAACTAGACGTTGGTCAGTTCCTAAAACGCCATGGGATGAAAGAGTGTGTCACCTTTGTGACACTAAGAAGGTTGAAGATGAAAAACACTTTCTCTTAGATTGTCCAACCTATACCCATATTAGATTTCATTTTCAAAATATTTGTCACTACCAACCTTCCTAACCTCTTAACTCAACAAAAGTATGGTGATGTTGGAAAACTTCTCTTAATGTTTTTCGAGCACCGAAACAAGATTCTAAAGAATCACAAGTAATCACTTACCCTCTTAAAATCCAATAGACCAATTCAGTCTTATTAGATGCTAATCATTCTCATCATCATCATAATAATGTTACATTACATTTTTAATTTATCAATCAATGAATAAGACAATATATACTTTAATGTATTAATACATTAATAATGTATTACTAGTTTATTATATTACGTTATAAATTAATATATTAGTACTTTTATATACACACCAGAATAATGTAAAAGTATTGATACATTAATTTATACTTTAATGTATTAATGCTTTATTAATAGTTTAGATTAATGTAAAAGTATTAATACATTAATTTATACTTTAATGTATTAATGCATTATTAATAATTTAATATGTTACATTATAAATTAATGTATTAGTACTTTTACATTAGTAGACTAATGTATATATAAAAGTATTAATACATTAATTTATAATTTATAATGTAACATACTAAATTATTAATACATTAATAACTTATTAATACATTAAAATATATATTGTCTCATTGATTTGATAAATTAAAAATGTAATATAACATTATTGATACATTAATAATGATACATTGATATATTAATGTAACGTATAAAATAGATTAATATAATAATGTATTACTAAATACCTTATGTTCAATATATTATTACTTTATTAATGTATTTAATGTATTAATATAATTAATGTATTAATAGCTTAATATATTATATAATGTATTAGTACTTTAATTTATATATTAGAGAAATGCAATAACGTGTTACTAAATACATCAATGTAACATCCTGCCCTTGCGCACTGAGCGAACGTATTCTTTGAGGACACTTGCTCGCAAGTGATTTAGATTTTATGTTATTAAAACATTGATTTTGATTATGAGGCGTTATGGGTTGATGACTTGTTGTTTTACTACATTGACATAGACAAGTGCTATTGACTCGGTTTTACTGAGTGTGCAGGATCTTGGACCTCGAGGATGCAGAGGCATCAATGGAACCCCTTGGAATCCGGATCGATTCGGGGAGTGTACCATTGGGGTTTGATAGTTTTATAGGTGATATTAGTGCATATGATTAGATGATATGATATGGATATATTATGACATGATTCGTTGATGATGCAGGTTGGCGATGGCTTGCTGACCAGACTCACATGTGGAGTAAAGGGGTCATGCATGACTATTAGAGAAGTTGAGGGAGAGGTGTGGACAATAGCCCTGCCACATCCTACTAGCACTCCCGCCATTGATCGAATTGTAGGTTAACATTTACCTAGTTCGAGAGGACCCATGATGTAATGAGGGTAGGCTGCGACAGTCACTCACGATGATTCTAAGGGGCATGCAATAAGGCAGGGGCCTTATTCCTTAGAGGCCCTTAGTCTCCCACAAGTTCACCTAGTGGAGTGTTGACTCCAGAGGTTTTTGATGCCTACCAAGTCAGTCAAGAGACGAGTTGCACCCTTGGAGCACGTGGTGCATCCTGAAGGGCACGTTGCGCAAGAAAAATGTAAAGAGCTGAGTGGCACCCTTGGAGCACGTAGTGTGTCCTGAAGGGCAAGTTGAGCAAGGGAAACAAATGAGGTGAGGGTCACCCTTGGAGCACCTAGTGCATCCTGAAGGGCACGTCATGTTATTAATAATAAATGAATGAGCCCAGATGGCCTTAGGACTAATAACATGATAATAAATTTTTTAAAACAAATTTCCCTAATAAAATGTCACCCACTAAAATTAAAGTCTAGATCTAATTTACTAGTGGCAGAATTTTCTCTATCCTTAAAAAAGAAAAAGGGAAAAAGAATCTCTCTCTCTCTCTCTCTATATATATATATAAATAAGTATATATATATATATATATATTTATAAAAAAAAATAAAAAAATAAAAAATATTTTACTATATTATGATAATTAAAAGTTAAATTATACACCTACCAATTTGAGTTCTAAATGAAAAGGGGAAAGAGGGAAATCTAGAATAATTAGGAAACTAGGAAAAGAGGGAAACATAAAAAGAAAAGAGAAACACAAGGGAAAAAGCAGAAGTCAAACTTAGTTAGGTATCTACCATTTAAGAACTTTCTAATTTGAATTGAACTAGCAAATTAATAATGAGGAAAGTCATTAAAACCTGTAAGAGAATTTGGGGACACCTAGGAGCGATTCTAGGAGTGACTCTAGGTGGGTGAGGGAAATAAGAGAATTTAATTAATTAAAGAAATTAATTTATGGAGGAATGAAGGGGATGGGTGACACTTGTACGGGGAGGAATTTTTAGGAATTAATTTTTAAAAAATTTAATTAAATGAGATTTTAGGAAAGTAATGAACTTCAAAACTCTATATAATGAAGGGAGGAGAAGGATGAAGGATATTTTTCTGTTGGCATAATGTTACACTCGAGAAATATCTACTTGACTGACTTAGCATGTGGGAGTTGGGAAACCCATCTCGGTGAAGAGTGGTAGCTCGACCTTGCGAGGTGAGATGGGAGCTAGCTGATACTCTGGTTAGCATGCGTGGCCCCTTTGCGACTCGGGAGGCTAAGGGGGAAGAAGAGTAGCCCTAGCATTGGCTGGGAGGTACTGGTGAAGTCTCATCGATCGACAAACAAGAGTTGCACGGAGCACGTAGGACGTCAACTCAGAGCGAGCGATAAGGAAATGGTACACTTTCTTCATTTTTCTATGGTAGATTGTTGTAGGATTTATGCTTTGTATCTACATGTTTATTTGGGTAAGTAAACTAATTGTCTAGATGGATGACTGAAATTTTAATAGCCTAGTTCGATGATTGATTGACTTCCATGGCCTTCATTTTCCCACATGTCTTGACCGCCCTGTGGTGTTTTGATTATAAACATTGTGGTTTTTTTTCCTTTCATACCTAGCTCATCGGTCCTCGCCTAAGTAGTTGGCCAGGAGCCTAATCTATGGTTGTCGTTTCAACGTTAATAGACCTATGGATCTCAACGCCCTGCTTTTCTGTGTGAGGATGATGAGAGAAGGACATTCATATCAGTCATCTACCTCTGATGTTTGTCCTTGGCTGATGGCTCGCCTTGCGCCTTGATGCGATTATCTAACTCTGCCAATTTTATCGCTAGCGAATTTTCTCTTCATCCTCGACTTGTTTATATCTTGTCTTTATCTCGTTTTTACCCCATTTTTATATCTTGCTAGATCAAATTCTCGCCCTGCATTTTTATTCTTGGATAAATTGTAAATTTGTGTTGTGTATAGATGGATAAGTTTTAACCTTGTGTGGTTTTTGTTTGGTTGGGGCTGCTATATATATATGCGATAATTAAAAGTGATTCGTCTTTGTTTGTTTCCTGTTTTTATTTTTTTCTAATACAAATTTTATCAGTAAATCTTCTACCAAATATGATTAAAATTGTTGATATGTCTAAATGCCTGAAAATACCAATAAGAATCAGCCTAGATCGAAGTTAAAATATTTTACTAATAATTCTTAGCAGGTCTGTAAATGTGAAAGGAACCTTTCCTTTATCAAAATCTTGTGTATTACCTATCCCCATGGCGGTGATTGTTGTTATTATGATACTGTCAAATCTTACCTACCATGGTTTTTTTGCGTGGGATCTGCTGAGCGTGGGAAGTTTTATTTTTATTTGAATGGTCGAATAAGATAAAAGCGTCATAGCTTAAATCAAAATTTAATAACTATATTATAAATAAAGATTAAAGAGGACACATTACATTTTACTAGTCTCTATGGTTTCTGGTTTTATGGACTTCGGGCTGTAATTTTCGTTTTAAATGAGAGACAAATCCTCAACCGATGAACTTCTCCTAGAATCCTGTGTAGACTCATTGGTGTAAAATCCAGTGATGATGACCATCCTCTCTGCGTGCCCTTGCCTTCTCTGTTCACACATTTGCATGGAGTTGACTTCTGGACAAATGTTCTTCGTATTGCAACCTGTTTTGATATTAAATAATGAATAATATTTGGTATAGATCCATCGATTGCAACGTTTACTAGGGGATGGACATCTAGAGTCTCTTTTTCAACAAAAAAATATTGCCTTGTATGCGTCACAGAAGTCCGACTCTGTGGTTACTTGCTCCACATCTTCATGACCAATTTGGGCTTGCATTCTCCTACCCAGCCAAAGCTTTTTTCTCATTTACAAAATTTACAAAATTGACTTCTGTGACTTGAGTCTTGGTCCCTATTTGTTTTGTACCAGGGTTATTGTCATGCCTCTCTTCTAGGGATGGCATGGATCTTAATGAGGGCACCATGGCGTGCCTTATGGGTTAGCGATGAATGATATCTTGGTCGGAGGTGGTGCCTACCATGCGAGCGTGGCTGAGCGTCGTATGTTGACTTGGACACATGTGTTGGTTCGCATGACTTGAGGATATAGTCTTGTTCATCAATGTTGTTATGTCAGGAAGGGTAAGTTTCCCCTTAGCTTGTAGGCATGTCTTGTTGTGTCGGGTGGTTAGTCGTTACTCCTGGTTATTCTGTGCCTGTTTTGTCGGGTTTCCCTTGTGTCTGTGTGTGGTGTCATAGTTTCCTGTTGCCTAGCGTTGTGAGTGGGAAATCCCACTTATGGACTTAGAGTTTAAGGGCTCTAATCATGCATGCAAAAAATGACCATTTAAAGGCCTCTACTTTTTCCTATTCTCCCAACACAAAACCCCACATTCATGCAATACAAAAGGTGCAAACAAGATTAGGTAACTCTACCTTGAATCCTTCATTTGATGTTGATCTCTTCACTTTCACTCGCTCCTTGACTGCAAGATTCCTCCCAAAGCTGACCTGCATTCACACATGGACAAACAGAGAGCTGCAAACATGCATTTCATATACTAATTACTGGGTTAGATGTGACAATATCATAAAATAAATACATAATTTGAACACATGATATGGTGGGATGAAAAAATTATTCCTTTTTGTATTAATCTTCACAAGAGTAAACTTTACAATATGTGGTCGGCACTTCTCCTCGAACCTGGTCCTGGGATCCTCTTCACAATGCACCAACTACTCAACCTCACAATACAATTGCAGGAAATTGGAGCAATGGGGGGATACATTTGGGTAGAGTTTCTATACTCTTATTATTCTCTTTTAAATGGGACCCCTACCGCTTCTTTTACAGGTAGTTATCTGGTTGAATGACGGGCCATAGGCAGTCAAACGGTTTTAGAAATTTCCCGAAACTCTGTTTCCCATCTGCAACTTTCCATTTTTCATGCTTTTGTCAGTATACGCGGGTTGTAGAAGGCTTGCAAGCATATGGATGTGTTCATACACAGGATGTAGAAGGCTAGGGTGCATGTGGATCAAAACAGAGGGATTTTTAGAAGAGCTTGGCTCAAGAAATTGGGAACTAGTAAGGCCAGGGGCTAGGTATGTAGGTTGGGTGAAAATTAGGTTTTTAACAGATGCCCCCTAAAGCGTGAGGTCATAAGAGCATCTAATGGCCGAAATAATTTACCAATCTTCGTCAATGTGCCAAGTGAATGAGCCCAAGGACCAATATGCGGGAGCTACCATCTGCAAAATAACAATTTGTCTCACCGAGGCAGGCATAACCATGCTTGGGATAAAAACTAAAATCATGGATGCCAATCAAATACACTGCATATCTATGTCATATAACTATATAAAGTGTAACCATGAATAATACACAACGAATCTACATCTCAAAATCAAAATATATACATGTATAGTATCCATCTTCAAGAAGCTAAGTGTCATATGATGGCTAGAGATGATGCTTTCAGAGCTCAAGAAACAACTTCAAGATATTCAAAAATCGGTTAAGAGTGTAATATGAGTGTATGAATTCACTACCCAGAGGTCTTTGATAGCTCATCGTGAATAGACAAGAGGATCCCAATGATCAGACATAAAACTTCATTGATTTTGAACAAGGATTTTGATTGGTGTTTTAGGATGGTCGGGCATGAGGGCAAGAGACAAATTGCAAAAAGGCTGAAAAGAGCTTGGTAAAAACTTCCCTTGGACAGTAGCATGACAAATCATGAGACTCGGGCAACATGATATTGAAATAAGTTGATGATGTAGGAGGCAACATCAACTCTCCATATGTTTGGAAGAATAACCAAACGGAGGAGAACATAGCTCTATGAGAACAACTTCCTAAGGTCATACTATATCCCAGATATTTGACGAAAAAATGGAAAGATGTGCTTTGTCCAAGGGAGACTCATTGTGCTACGAACGAAAATAAAATACTTTTCCCTTCCTCTTTTTCGGGTATATTTGATTTTTTTTTGGTCTTTTTTCAATATTTTTGAAAAGATTTGAAAAAAGAATAAAATAATTTTACGTTACAAAGGAGGAATGAGTGTCACAATCATATTAGTTCTAGGTGCAAGGAACACACTGATGCTCATAGCAAAGGGACATATGTAGAAAAGGGAAACTCGGAAAAAAAAAAACTCCATGGGCCAAAGGTGTCAAGACGCAGAGGCAAAGTGCTACAGGGATTGCGAATAAGGCATGCTTTAAATGGTTCAGTTGAGAGCAACATGGAGCCGGCATTAGGCCAAAGATGCGGGTATGCGAATGCGGTTTAAGAAGACACACAATGGTAACGTCCTTCGATGTAATTTTAACGAGCCCAAAAAAGTTAAGCTCAGTCAGTTTTTCATTTTTAGAGAGTCTATAAAAAGCGCAAAAGAAGACTCCACTAGGGTACCTTTTTCGAAAATAGTCTAGTCGGTTTGAGAAAGGGGTAAAATAGCACCGAAAAGACGATTATTCAAAATCATTTTAACGAGTGTGACAAAGACAAGATCACTCAACAATATTTTCATTTTTAGGGAGTCTGAAAAGAGCTTAACTATGGACTCCGTAAAGGTTGTTCTTCTTGGCCATTTTAGCGAGTTTGAAGAAACAAGGTCACTCGACGATCTTTTCAATTTTAGGGAGTCTAAAAAGAGCTTAACTATGGACTCCGTGGGGGTGCCTTTTTCGTAAATTTAGTACCTCAGGCCCAAAAAAGGGGTAAAATTATACCTGAGGATACTCTTCTAGGGAATCAATGTTCCTAGAGTATACCTTTGTTCGTACAGTTGATCATCCAGACCGAAAAATGGGTAACTACCATCGGACATACGTGCCTTCAAATTTCAGTTTAGCGAGTGTGAAGGTCAACAAGATCGCTCGACAATAGAAGGTTTGAAAAGGGCTTAAACGAAGACCCATTTTTAAAATTTTGGGAGTCCTGAGGGTGAGGTCAAGAGTGATAAAGAGGCATGCAGATGAGGCTCAAACTTGTAATCATGACAAAACTAACAAGGACTCCCAAACCAATAGTCATTACCAACAACATGGATGTCGAAAATGAAAGAAAGATCTAACTAGGGAATCCATGAAGGGGAAGGCTCTACCATGACATTATGACACTTCTAAAGCAGCAAAGATGGTTTTGTGTTGCAACTCAGTGGGTTTGATCCTATGGAAAAATGATAAAGAGAATGAGATACAAAAAGTGGAGGTGGAATCCTATCTTAAATGCTCAAGTTGAAAAAATAATATTTTTACCAAAAGTGACCCAAATCTCCCAAAAGGTTCCCAATACCCGAAGTGACCTCTATCGTAACCTTCCCAAAGAAACTCCTGAAGCATACTAAATGATTTTCAGTTTAGAAAAAATGACAAGGGGGTCCAAAAAATGACAAAAAGGGGCCAAAAAGTCTATAAATAGAAGTTGGCAACTCATCATCACCATTCCTGATTTGGGAAATTGACTCTAGAACTAAAAACACCCCTTTGATAAAAGTGTTGATTATGGGATCTTCAATGGATGAAACAAACTTTCGATTGGACCAAGTAAGTACAAATTCACTCTTCTTGCATTTCAATTTTTAATTTATGCATTTTATTTCATTTTTTGGGGGGGTGTCGACCTTTTTAAAGGGTCAGCCCTAGGCACATGCGGGTTGTCTTGGGACAACACATGTATGCACGCATGAAGAATAATTACTGCACACGTGCATATGTGACTGTCACCACTACAACCCGCGTATGCCCCCAATTTTGTGGAAAAATTAAAAAGCGATGTCTTATTCCTCTCCTGAACTGACACTTGCAAGATGTATGTTCACTTGAGGGAAAGAGAGCATGAAGACATTGAAATTTTGGTCGATGAGGACCCTGGTGTGACTGTTTCATTGACTCAATGTGGGATATTGAAATTCTACCAGTGTCCATTCATGCGGGCACAGTCGAGGCTACTGAACGCCTTGATATATTATTGGCACAAGGATGGAGAGACATTCATACTTGAAGGTCAGTTGTTGACTACGAAGATAGAGGACATATACTTCTTAACTGGCCTCTTGAGGAGAGGGGAGCTAGTCAACTTCCGCACATTTCCATTAGGGCCTCATAACATAGTGGAGCTAATTGGGCTCCATTGTGAGGCAGGGACTGACAAAGTGGGCACACAGGTGCCGATCAACAAGATCTCTAAACTATCACTGAAAGTGATAGTACTGCTAATTTGGAATATCATTGGATTTGCTGCACTTCACCAAGTGTCCCAGGCGCACATGCATTGTGCGGTGTAGTGTTTGAATGCACACGTGTTTGATTGGAGCACGACATTACTTGACTGCATGAAAAGGCAGTTGACTGCGTGTCATATGTGGAGGCACATAAACATCGGGTTTGGGACCATACTTTGTGCATTCTTCTTCGAGAGGGTGCCCAGTGTTAGCCCTTGAGAGATAGTATGAGGACACATAGCCACATTCCCAACCATATGTATATGGGTGACACTGTTGCCACGATAGGGTGGTGGAAGGACCGTGGAGGCCTTCGATGACAAATTCTTCGACTGGTGGCCTCGCCAAATTCTAGCGATAAAAGACTATCCATATGTTGGCATTGAATTTTCCAGAGACCTGGATATGGTTGTTCCTCCCACAGAAGTGCGAGGAGATTTGGGTAAGTTTTTAAT
>SNQJ01S0031940.1:36764-58208 GCA_010110895.2 Picea sitchensis | reverse complement strand
CATGTGTTTTTTTTATCTTTGCATGTGTGCAAAATTCCAATCTAATATATGATTAGCTAGAGTATCAATAATGCAATTTAGTCTCCTAGGAACATGAATGTAAGTATTGTAATAAAAAATTATTTATAAGAGACGTACCCTAAGGAACCGTCGGTGTATGGTAGGGTTGTGAACGCAGTAAACACCATTTAATTGAGACACAACCAGTTGAGCATCTAAGTAGACCCGAAGGAAAGAGATACCATGCAACAAAGCATCACAAAGAAACTCTATGACTGCACTCTATTAGACAATGTTATTTGTAGTATTACCTAAGTAGATACCTACTAAGGATAGAAACTGGCCTTGAGGTGTAAAAATCACCCAAGCTGTAGAAGCAAGCCTTCGAGTGTATCGACTAGCACCATCTGTAAAACCCACGAAAACCTTTGATTCACTTGACATCTGCCATAGTGAAACACTGAAAAGAAGGTCATAAAAAATGACACATGCATAAACGTAAAAGACAAAAAGTAATCAAACCAAATGTACCAAAATTATACATATGTTACAAGAAGTCACTGAAGGTGACCGACATACGAGTAATACTTCTTGAGGTAGAGCCCATATCTAGGCTCAGCCAAAGTGTTTACCTAAAAGTCAACTAGACGATAAGCCCCTTTTTTAAGAATCTCTTTAACAATGAACGGTCCAAACCACATGGATTTGAACTTGCCTGCCCCTAGGGGATCCTTATCGTGGTCATAGACTAGGACAAGGTCACTATCATAGAAAATTTGAGGGTGAATGGACCGATCATATTGACACTTAACATTTTGTTTGTGAGCCTCGTTGGTCAAGGTTGCGTCTCGACACTTCTCATCGAGTTGTTCAATATGTAATAACCCCTCTTCAAGTGGTGAAGTGTCTAGCAATAACTGTACTGCCAATTTTAAAGAGGGGATCTAACATTCCATGCGTAAAACTGCTTCCAACCTGTAAAAGTGTTTAAAAGGTGAGAAACCGGTTGCAGTCTTAACAGACGTTTGGTAGGCCCATAATGCAAAGTACAACATCAAATTGCAATTTAATTTCACTGAATTGATCATTTGCTGTAAAATAGTCTTGAGGGATTTATTCACAGCTTCCACGTGACCATTCGCTTGAGGGGAGTAAGGTTACGAATGTTCTTTCCTCAACCCAAGATTTGATGTTAACTTAGTCATCATTTTATTCTGAAAGTGACTTCCATGGTTAGTGAAAATATCTCTTGGGACCCCGAACCTTGCTATAACTTGTTTGAACAAAATGAGAGTTGTTGTCTCTCCATCATCCTTGAATGTTGGCATAGCTTCAACCCACTTCGTAAAGTAGTCTACTGCTATGATGATATAATGGTTCCCCCTTGCTGAAGGGGGGTTGCATGTAGTGTAATCAATTCCCCACTTGGTGAAAGGACCAACAATAATGATGGGAAACATAGGAGTAGGGTGTGCCCTCATCTTTTGAGAGAATATTTGACATGGGTGGCACTTCTTGACCGATTCAAGACAATCTTTGATTAATGTTAGCCAGAAGTAACTAGTGCATAAGATCTTTTGGGTTGTTTCCAAACCATACATATGGCCACCACATGCTCCAGTGTGGCAATCGTTAAGGAAAATTTATGCTTCTTCATGAGTGAGACATTGTCGAAGGATGGAATCAATGCCTCGACGATACAATGTGTCTTTGAGTATAAGATAGTTCTTGGCCTCCTAGCGTATACGGAGATGCTCATCATGAGAGGTAGAGGCGAGAAACTTCAAAGTCTAGAGATAGACAAGTATATATCCATACTAGGGGTCTGAAGACGCAATCAAAAACATGTCTCCTTTAATAGGTGACTCTTCGGTCATAACATCACCTGACTCAACCGGAAGTCCTGATATGAGTTTCGCAAAGACCAATGACTTTTTGGATTTTTTTGAAACAAAATCTAAGTCAAATTCATGGAGGACAACTATCCATCTCCTGATATTTCAGCCAATTATTTGTCGTGTCAATACGCATTGAAATGGATTCTCAACGACAATGACGGTGGTCTTACGAAACAAGATATAATGACGAAACCACTGGACAACATGAATTGTTGCCAACGCAAGTTTTTCAACATGGGAATAATTAAGTTCTGGTCCAACCAGGCCTCAACTCAGATAATAGATTATGTACTTAGAAATTACATCATCCCCTTGAACCAAGACCATACCGATAGTCGACTCTGTTGCAGCCAAGTAAAATAAGAAGTCTTTATTATAATTGGATGGTTGGAGCAGAGGGGCAGACGTGAGGGCACGTTTCAAAGCATCAAACGAGCATTGAGCAACATTGTCCCAATGAAAAGGGATGTCCTTCTTGAGTAAACGTATAAATCCCTTTGTTATCTTGGCATAGTTTGTAATGAAATTCCCTAAGAAGTTCATTTTTCCCTACAAACTTTGAAGTTGAAGGATCGTGCGCAGGGGAGGCAACTACACTATTTCCTAAACCTTGAGAGGATCAACCATGATCCCCCTTGTCGAAACTATGAAACCTAGCAAATGAATTGACGTAACGCAAAAAATGCACTTGTTTGGATTCAAGCGAATCTGGTAGTAGAGACATCTATCAAAGATGTGTTTGAGGTGTGTAGGATGATCAAATCTCTTACGATATCATGATGCTAAGTCATCAAGGTAAGCCTCAACTATATGTTTGATATCATTGAAAGTGAAAGACATGGCCTGCTGAAAGGTAGCTCCATCATTTTTTAGACCAAAAGGCATTTTTCGATAAGCGAATGTTCCCCACGGACAAATGAAAGCAGTTTTGTGTTGGTCTTCGGGTTTGATCTGTATCTGATTGTAGCCCGAAAAACCATCCATGAAAGAAAAGGCCTTGCATCCTGCGCATTCATCGACTATCTGGTCAATGAATGGTGTGGGGAAATTATCCTTTGAATAAGCCTTTTTCAAGTGAAGGAAGTTCGTACAAACATGAATCGTACCCTATTTCTTATCGACTGGAACAGGGTTTGACACCCATTGATTCAAGTGAACGAGGTAGATAAAACTTTCCTTAAGCAGTTTCTCTACTTCAGCTTTGATAGTTGTTTCTTTCCTAGGATTGACTGGACAAAGCTTCTGCCAGACCGACTTAGCATTGGGATAATTCGTGATTTCATGTTCAACAATTCTTGGATTGATTCCTGGAATTCGCTCATAAGACCAAGGAAAAATGTCACAAAATTATTTAAATAAATCTGTCTAGATTCGAATCTCTTCGGGGGAGCAACCAGCTCCGACGAGGACATTCTCCATGACACCAGGGGTTCTGGAGATATCAATAGGTATAATTTGAGCGATGGATTCTATATTACCCTTGGCATAAATTGCATGCATAGCCAAGGGATTGATAGGAAAAGACCTATCTCTAGTCACAGTCAAAGTGAATTCTCCTGCTTCAATTCTTATTAACTCTAGGAGGAAGTAAGATTTGGGATGGAGATCATCCCAGGGTTTGTTTGGACTGGTCATTGCGTCTATGATTTCTTCTTTGGATGACAGGACTAAGTCTAAAGAATTGGTATTGGCAAGGGAACCTTGAGTCCAAGTAGACTCTGAAATCAAATCTAACTCTTGCGCAGGAGTCAGATCGGGGTCGATGGAATATTGGTGGACTATAGAGTACACAATTTCTGTCGCAGACAAGGGTATGGCCATGCCATGGTGCCATGTCCCTTCCATCATGCTTTACGGGGAAGGAAGAGTCCATGGATCGTGAAAGTAAGTTGTACGAAATGACGAGACTTGAAAAATCTCAACCTTAGGATGGTTTGACATGAACTTAATATCGTCGAGAGGGGGCGGGTAATCAAAAGTACCCATCAAAGGTGGGCAAAAACAAACCCCTATGTTGACAATGTCAGGTTGAGGGTTATTGATCATCGGGACCGTGGATGCCCCCTGTGACATCCCCAGAAATAAAGTATTTTTGAAATTTAAATTTTGATGGGAAAATTATTTCGTTTTTAGTAAATTCGAAATTGGAAAATTTTTAGCATTTATGGCAATTCCGAATTTTGAATTTGATAATTGTAATTAATTACTATGACTGTTGGGTAGAGATATGATTTGACCCAACTAACTATTTGACTATGACACTTGTATGAAAACATAATATTTTATATTAACTGCAGGAGGACAAATGGAACAACCATGTTAAAATCAATTGACCATGACTCCATGAGTCAGGAACATGTTGGAAATACCTCTGGGCTGATTATTACAAGTGGAAAATCAGATATTTGGCCATTGGCAGCCCCTGATAATAAGGGATTTAGAAAGTTGCTAAAATTCCCAAGGGGGGGAAAGAAAGACCTAGGCAAAAACATTGTTTTGTTAAATAGCATATGTGAGGAGGAAGGACATTGCCAAGTATGCTGGAAAAAGAATTACCTCTTGCTGTTATGAACACTATCTTCTAAGGTGTGAGGCAAGGAGGAGTATGTTGGGGAAAAGAACTACTGTGTACTTGTTGTTATGAACACTAAAAATTAAGTGTGAAGCAAGGAGAGGATGAGGGATAGAGGAAAACATTGTTGAAGAGGAGATTCCACGTTTTCCCTCATGGATTCATGGCCAGGCTAGAGGGTGAATTGGGCAAGTGATTTAGCTGCCCTATTCTATGGTTGGGAGGAACGTGGTTGTTTCCTTTGTCTTCCCGTGAACTGCTTTAGATATGTAATCTTTTCCTCTCTGTCTGGAATAACTATATCTACCTGCTGTAATGTATCTATTTGAACGATCATATCTGCTTGCTGTAATGTATATGTTTAAACGATCATATCTACTTGCTATCATGTATCTGTTTAAACGATCATATCTATTTGTTGTAAGTTATCTGTTGAATGATTATGCATATATATGTATGTATGTATGTATGTATGCATGTATGTATGTATGTATCTGATATACTGCATTTGGTTGAATTAAAGTGTAATATCTTCCATGAATGAGATCTGTCCATTTGGAGCAAGTTTACAGCAGATGACTAAAATTATGGAATTATTTCCTTATGAAAATTAAGTGGTTAGGAAAAATTTATCTATGTACATCATACTTGAAAGGAACATATCTATTTACAGTCATTGTTTATTCCTGTAACTAAATTTTGTAGGCAGAACTACCTATATAAAAATCGAATTGAACAAATCTGTATATATACATAGAGTTTAAGTGTATCTCTATAACTAAAACTCAAAAAATGAATTCATATTACTTAGCTGAGATTTTCCATTCTCATATAATATTGAAGAGTGAAATACAAGGTACTATGGACCCTACGGATCACATATCCATATACCACGTATAGGTTTGTTTACATATTTGTATAGTGATAGAGATCTAATTACCATCAACGAAGGACTACCCATATACGATTACATTTGTTTATAGAAGGACAATCCATAAATAATTGACATAATCGTAAACTTTAAGACATAAGACCTATCTAACCACCCAGTGCACAGATCTACCAATACCCAACTGTTACCAGGGAATAGTATAACACCCGACAAATCGCATACACCGAGGTAATGTAAATCAATAATAGACTTGTATATGACTCAGAATAAAGTGAGTAACCGTATCAATAATTGCGACATTATGTTGAATATAAACACCAGACATTTATACAACCATTATTCTAAATTCCTCAAGAACCTGCATTGATAAAGACTTAAGGCAAAGCTATAGAATGAAAAGAACAAGTATCATATTACTCGAGTTGTGTTTCAAGGAAAATCTGAAAGGTCAAGAGGAAGTTGAAAATTGTTCTTCCATTAATGATTGAGTCAATACATAGTATAAGAAAATCCAACTTGACTCTTTCATCCAATCTTATAATTTTACAATCGACCCTGGTATTGGCCTAGAAATTAAATAATAGAAGTATAAAAACAAACAACCTCTGCCACAAAGAATTAACCCCTTTAATTCTTGAGTTGCCGAAGATTCTAGAAAGGGGCAGAACAAAACTCGAATACCTCTTAAGTAGACGATGGAGGTTGTTCCCCATGTATTCTCATGACTGAAAGAAAACCCTGCACACATTTTGACAAAAAAATTATAGACTTGTTCGAACAGGAAAGAAAAGAATCTAATAAAATAGACGAGTATAGCCGAAATAACTCTTAACTTAAATAGGAAGATTCGATGCTTTCCCCTTTTGCAACAAACTACGTACTGTCCAAATGGAAATGGAGGAGGAGTCTAAATCTCTCTGATGGGTACCCTCGCAAAATAAAGGGCCATCATTAGTGATAAATAAATCTTTGAATATATCCAAATCACTAGTATGACTTAAATAAAAGATGGAAGGGTAAACTTGAAACTATGGATCTGTAATGCTAGAAAGTGAAATTTAATACACAAGGTATCACATTCTTTTTAGTGTTGTTATAAACTATTACACAGACTTAGAGTCTAGTAAAAAGAAAAATTATGATGAAATCGAGGTTTATTACATATGGTATCAGAGAAAAGTTTACAACACTGGGCATTGAATAGGGCCACATTAATTTCTTGGCATATATATATTTTTATTTTTATGCAAAACTAATAAACCTATATTGTTACAAACATAAAACCTTTTATGTTTTGTGTGAATTATGGTAGCTCAGGATGATGCAGAAATCAGAATGGAAGGAAATCTAGAACAGGGACGTCATGGATATCCAAGACAGAATAGTGACAAAATCTCTCCTACGGAAGTACTAGAAATAATGAGGAATCGTATTGTTGAGCTGCAGGTTTTCAAATTAGACAATGAGAAATTGAAGAAAGCACAGCAGGAACAAAAAGAGATAAATGAAGTCCTGTTGCATAGTATAGTGACCAAAAAAATCCCAAAGGAGGATAACCATGATGAAGAGGTCAGCAAAAGGGCCTCCAAGAACTCTAGGAAGGAAATAGAAAAAGGAGACAATTCATCTGAAGGAACACCTTCAACTGAAGACAAAACTATAACAGACAAAAAAAGAAAATAAGTAGATCACCTTGAAGGAGAATTTAAAAATATTAAACCAACTGCCTTTGATGGAGAATCCAAGAAAGGAGAAGAAGCTGAGGCATGGTTGTTAGATATCAAAAAGTACTTCCAGATCTACAACTACTCTAGCAACATGAAGGCAAGAATGGCCATCTACAATCTGAAAGGGGAGGCCAACATTTGGTGGCAAGACCTAAAGTTGGCCAAGGGCCTAAAGGAGAAATAGTTGGAATGGTATGTCTTTAAGAAGTATTTCAAGAAACAGTACCTTTCTGAAAGCTATTATGAAAGGAAAATGAAATAATTTTACGAATTACGACTTGGACAGATGACAATGGAGGACCTTATAAATAATTTTTTTGAACTACTAAGGTTCGTACCATACATCCGGGAGGACAAGGTAAAAATCCAAAGATTCTTAATATGTTTACCACAGTCATACATGGACAGAATTGAGTTTGACAACCCCAAATCCTTGAGTGAAGTATTTAGGAAAGCACGAATGTGCTACGACCAGTATTAATAGTGGGTAGAGTTTCCCAAAGCCTGTAAGGATAAGAAAAAAAATTGAATGAACCAACAGAAGAAGAGATACCAGCCAACTCCTTATCAGAATGCAACAAAAATCTTTCCGAGAAAAGATCTTCACTTCAACCATACAAATATGCAAGGCAGGGGTAAACTGGTAAATATGGGGACAAAAGAAGTTTAGGGACAACCCCAGTGAACCATTAAAGTGCTGGGAATGTGAAGAACCTCATCTAAAGAGGAACTATTCATATTTAATTTCAGCAAACAAAGTTGTTGTTCATAATTTGCAGGAAGCCTCGATAGTGGGTGTCATGGGTAGAAGCCTACATCAGATAAATGAAGCCATAGATGGCCGGCAAGCCGACCACCAATCCTCTTTGTGAAAAATAAATATGGTACTCTAAGACTTTGTGTCGATTATAGACAATTGAATAAAATGACTATTAAGAACAAGTACCCCTTACCTAGGATAAATGACCTGTTTGATCAAGTAGGTGGGGCCAAGATCTTTTTTAAATTAGATTTACGATCTGGTTATCATCAAGTTAGGATAAAGGATGAAGATATAAGAAAAACATATTTTCAAACAAGATATGGAAACTACGAATTCATAGTCATACCTTTCAGACTCACCAACGCGCCAGTCACGTTTATGTTCCTAATGAACAATATTTTCAGTCAATACTTAGACAAGTTCGTACTAATATTTATCGATGATATTCTGGTCTATTATAAAACAGAGGAAGAATATGAAGAACACTAAAGAATAGTTCTGCAAATGTTGAGGAAACACAAACTGTACGCCAAGTTTGATAAGTGTGACTTTTATCAAAAGGAAATACAATATCTAGGACATGTAATTTTAGTAGAAGCCATTGTCGTAGACCCTGAGAAAATAAAATCCATTATAGAATGACCAGTACCTAAGGATGTAGCAAATATCCGGTCATTCATGGGAATCACCGGATATTATCGCAGATTTATAGAGGGCTTCTCCAAGATACCCTACCCTATCACGTCATTACAAAAGAAAGGGGCCAAGTTTAACTAGTCACAGAAGTGTCAAGACATTTTTAACAAGCTAAAATAATTATTGACAACTGCACCTATATTGAAGGTAGCAGACCTAGATAAAGACTTCACCATATGTGTTGATGCAAGTAAAGAAGGACTAGGTTGTTTCCTAACTCAGGAAGGACACGTGATTCGTTACAAGTCCCAGAAATTAAAAGAACATGAGAGAAATTATGTCACTCATGACTTAGAATTGGCAATGGTAATACACACCTTAAAAATGTGGTGACACTACATAATGGGCAGAAAATTCCTACTATTGATGGATAATAGCAGTGTGAAATATCTGTTTAGCCAACTAGATCTTAATGCAAGGTAGGCAAGATGGCTAGCCTTATTGAGCGAATTCGACTTTGAGGTCAGACATATCAAGGGTAAGGAAAATAAGGTAGCAAACGCTTTAAGCAGAAGAGTCCATGGGTTATTTGAGATAAATATCAGCGGGGTAGAAAGTGATCTGGAACAAAGAATAAGGACGACAGGTATAAACGACATAAAGTACACTAAGATAATGGTAGAATTACAAAATAGTACCGAAAACTTAGATAAATCAGATCTAAGTATCGACAAGAAGGGACTAGTATGATTTAAAAATAGACTTTACATACCAGATTCAACAGAGTTAAAATTAATAGTCTTAGACGAAGTGCATAAGAAACCATATTTTGGCCATCCAGGGTACCAGAAAATGATAACCACACTTAGAAAACTATTTTACTGGCCCAGTATGAAGGGAAAAATAGTAGAATACTTGGCTAGGTGCCAAGATTTTTAGCAGGTTAAGGTCGAGCACTAGCATCCAACCGGCCTATTACAGCCTTTAACAATACCATAATCGAAATTGGAGACCATATCGCTGGACTTTATAACAGGTTTGCCTAAAAATCAGAAACATAATGATTCTATCATGGTTGTAATCGATAAACTCAGTAAGTCAACACACTTTATTCCTATAAAGTCTACTTTTAAAGCTATAAACATTGCTGAAATATTTATGAAAGAAATTTTTAGATTGCACGGAATTCCTGAAATGGTGATTTCAAATAGAGATGTAAAATTCACATCTTCTTTTTGGAAGGAATTTTTTGCAGGGCTAAATACTAATTCAAATTTTAGTGCAAGTTATCACCCACAAACGAATGGATAAACCGAAAGGGAAAACCAAATCGTAGAGGATATGCTCTGCATGTACATAAGAACAAAACCAAACAAGTGGGAAGACTATCTACACTTGGTAGAATTTGCATATAACAATGGGTACCAAACTTCAGCTAAGTTAATCCCTTTCGAGGTACTGTACGAAAGGAAGTGTACGACTCCAATTAGCTGGGAAAACCCGATTGATAGACTCATGTTTGGACCAGAGATGCTCCAATAAATGGAGAACATGGTAAGGAAGGTACGACAGAACTTAAAAGAAGCATAGGATAGACAGAAGAGCTATGCAGACCAGAAAAGAAGACACTTGGAATTTCAAGTGGGAGACCATGTTTACTTGAAGGTCAAAGCTTGAAAAAGTTCGTTGAAGTTAGGGAACTGTGCCAAGAAGGAACCCAGGTTTTGTGGGCCCTTTGTGATACTAGCTTGAATTGGACTCGTAGCATACCAACTTGCACTTCCAACTAATTTAATAATTCATAATGTATTTCATGTTTCTTTGTTGAAAAAGTATGTTCATGACCCTACTCATATGATTGATTGAAACTTGGTGTAGGTGGAACCCGAAGGTGAGTTCCAGGTTGAACCCCTGCGTATTCTGGACCATAGAGAAATAACACTTCAGAACAGAGTCGTCGCTCAGGTAAAGGTGCAATGGAAGCACTTTAGCCCTGAGGAGGCCACTTGAGAGTTGGAGGGAGATTTGCGGAAATGTCATCCAATCATGTTCCAAGAAAGGAACGAACACTGAGGACAATGTTTTATTGAAGGGGGAAAGGATGTGACATCCCCATAAATAAAGTATTTTTGAAATTCAAAATTTGTTGGGAAAATTATTCCGTTTTTAGTAAATTTGAAATTGGAATTTTTTTTCCATTTATGGAAATTCCAAATTTCGAATTTGATAATTTTAATTAATTACTATGACTATTGGGCAGAGATCTTATTTGACCCAACTAACTATTTGACTATGAAACTTGTATTAAAACATAATATTTTATATTAATTGCAGGAGGACAAATGGAACATCCATGTTAAAATCAACTAACCATGACTCCATGAGTGGGGAACATGTTGGAAATACCTCTGGGCTGATTATTACAAGTGGAAAATTAGAGATTTGGCCATTGGTAGCCCTTGAAAATCAGGGATTGAGAAAGTTGTGAAAATTCCCAAGGGGGGAAAGAAAGACCTGGGCAAAAGCATTGTTTTGTTAAATAGCATATGTGAGGAGACAGGACGCTGCCAAGCATGCTGGAAAAAGAATTACCTCTTGCTGTTATGAACACTATCTTCTAAGGTGTCAGACAAGGAGGAATATGCTGGGGAATAGAAATACTGTTCACTTTCTGTTATGAACACTAAACATTAAGTGTGAGGCAAGGAGAGGATGAGGGATAGAGGAAGACATTGCTGAAGAGCAGATTCCATGTTTTCCCTCATGGATTGATGGTCAGGATAGGGGATGAATTGGGCAAGTGTTTTGGCTGCCCTGTTCTACGATTGGGAGGAATGTGGTTGTTTCCCTTGTCTTCCCATGAACTACTTCAGATATGTAATCTTTTCCTCTTTGTTTGGAATAACTATATCTACTTGTTGTAATTTATCTGTTTGAACATTCATATCTACTTGTTGTAAGTTATTTATTGAATGATTATGCATATATATATATATATATATATATATATATATATATGTATGTATGTATGTATGTATGTATGTATGTATGTATGTATGTATTTGATATAGTGCATTTGGTTCAATTAAAGTGTAATATCTTCCATGAATGAGATCTGTCCATTTGGAGCAAGTTTACAGCAGATGACTAAAATTCTGGAATTATTTCCTTATGAAAATTAAATGGTTAGGAAATTTTTATCTATGTACATCATACTTGAGAGGAACACATCTATTTACAATCATTGTTTATTCTTGTAATTGAATTTTCTAGGCGGAACTACCTATATAAAAATCGAATTGAACAAATCTGTATATATACATATAAGTTTAAGTGTATCTCTATAACTAAAACTCAGAAAATGAATTCATATAACTTAGCTGAGATTTTCCATTCTCATATAATATTGAAGAGTGAAATACAAGGTACTATGGACCCTACAGATCACATACCCATATACCACATATAGGTTTGTTTACATATTTGTATAGTGATAGAGATCTAATTACCATCAAAGAAGGACTACCCATATATGATTACAGTTGTTTAAAGAAGTACAGTCCATAAATAATTGACATAATCGTAAACTTTAAGACATAAGACCTGTCTAACCACCCAGTGCACAGATCTAGCCAATACCCAATTGTTACCAGGGAATAGTATAACACCAGACAAATCGCATACATAGAGGTAATGTAAATCAATAATAAATTTGTATATGACTCAGAATAAAGTGATTAACCATCTCAATAATTGCGAAATTATGTTGAATATAAACACCAGACATTTATACAACCATTATTCTAAATTCTTCAAGAACCTGCATTGATAAAGACTTAAGGCAAAGCTACAGAATGAAAAGAACAAGTATCATATTACTCGAGTTGTCTTTCAAGGAAAATATGAAAGGTCAAGAGGAAGTTGAAAATCGTTCTTCCATTAATGATTGAGTCAAGACATAGTATAAGAAAATCCAACTTGGCTCTTTCGGCCAATATTATAATTTCACAGTTGACCCTCGTATTGGCCTAGAAATTAAATAATAGAAGTATAAAAAAAAACAACCTCTACCACAGAGAATTAACCCCTTTAATTCTTGAGTTGTCGAAGCTTCTAGAAAGGGGCATAACGAAACTCGAATACCTCTTAAGAAGATGATGGAGGTTGTTCCCCATGTATTCTCGTGACTGAAAGAAAACCATGCACACATTTCGACAAAAAAATTATAGACTTGTTCGAACAGGAAAGAAAAGAATCTAATAAAATAGACGAGTATAGCCAAAATAACTCTTAACTTAAATAGGAATATTCGATGCTTTCCCCTTTTGCGACAAACTGCATACTGTCCAAATGGAAAGGGAGGAGGAGTCCAAATCTCTCTGATGGGTACCATCACAAAATAAAGGGGCCATCATTATTGATAAATAAATCTTTGAATAACCAAGAAAAGAATGAAATAGAGAATAAATAAACGAATGCTCGAATATATCCAAATCACATGATAAGCATAAATTCATTGTCCTTTTCAAAAAAAAAATCAAAGGGCCAATAAAACCATACCAATCGTTTGTCTAGCATCCTATGATTAAGTTTTTAAGGAAAATATAGAGACAACCCAATGTTGAAAACTCCAGGCGCACATGCACTCTTATTGCATCCAGAATATGAGTAAGAGGGTATGTAGAGGTAAATTTGACCACCTTTAGTTATCTTTAGGGTTTAAGCTTTGCTGAAAGGTTAGGATAGATTTTACTTTTACGAGAAACTCTCCAACAAGAAAACCCTAGGCTTAAGGTTTCGTCGAGAAATCTCGAAAGAACAAAGAGAAGAAAAAAAGAGAAACAAAGTGAAAACCCATTTCATTATTACTCAACCAGAATAGAAGTAACTTCCAGAAAGATTTCAGCGTCGTGGAACAGGTATACCATACAGATGTATACAAGGCCTAGCCAAACGAACTTCCGACTACTTTTCCAATGAAATACAATAGGAGATAGCACAGAGGAAAGTTTCCAATGCATGGAAAATGACGAATGTAGGAGGAGGGAGAAAGGGCTTATGAGAAGAACCCTACTCGCATGAAATGCGTTGGGAGGGAATGCAGAAGAAGTAAGTCGAAAAGATCAAATGGGAACTTGCAGTAAAAGTTATACCACAAGAAAGAAACTTACCAAATGCAGGAATAATCCGGAAGGGGCTCCAACCCACCATACCCCGCGCAGAGTAAGCCAAGAAAACAAAGGAACACACAGAGCTCAATTCAGAATAGACTTGCTCAATTGACAATGAATATTGGTTGCTACCCTAAGACACACTCCCCAATGCATATTGAATGCGGGGTACATAGAGAATTCGATGCCATGTGATAGGAGTGATGGGGCATGAATGTATTGGAGTAGGGAACAGGGCGGTTCTCGTTCCTCACCCACCCCCTTTAATGGCCGGACAAAGAACTTAATTTCGACTGTCATAAAATCCTATCATATTTAATGTAATTTCAAGAACAAGTATGGGACTCCTCCAAAAAGAAAGAAAAAACCTATCACTACTAGTCGAGTTGGCGCCAGGGTTGTGTTTAGTTAAGTCTTGTAAGGATTCAATCAACTTCCAGTTTAGGGGTCGCTTGTAACTAGTAAGTTTTAATAGTATTTCATTGTGATTTAATAAGCCAAACCTGTAAGTCAAAGGATAATGAAAACCTTTTGACTTCCCTTTGTTACGATTATTTAAATTGATATGGTGCACTAGAATTTAGGCCTATGCGCACATATGGTAATATGTCTTAAGTGAGAGGTTGAAATCCTAAGTTCCGGGCCTATGTTGATTAAATTATTGTTATAAGGTGTAGACATTCAACCCCTTGCAAATACTAGTACGACTTAAATAAAAGATGGAAGGGTAAACTCCATACTATGGATCTGTAATTCTAGGAAAGAGAAATTTAATACATAGGGTATCACATTGTTTTTAGTGTTGTTATAAACTATTACATAGACTTAGATCCTAATAAAAAAAATTATGATTAAATCAAGGTTTATTACACCCCCGATGAAGGTTCAGGACAGGAGAAAGACAAATGATCAATGGTCACTATTCCGTCCTCGTGTGGAAACAACAAGACCCAGAAAAGAATAACAACCACTGCTTGCATAGAATAAGTCCAACTCCTTCCTAACAGAATATTATAGTTGAGTTGAGCATCAACTACTTCAACTTCAACGCACACGATTTTCCCCCTTAACTGCACGGGGAAAGAGGGAATGATGCCATGTGGTCGGAAAGAATGATCATCAAAAGCGGTAAGGAGAGTTGGTGATGGAGACAAAATGGGCTGGCTTATGGCCTTCCAACACACCAAAGTCATTACTCATGTCGAGGTGCTGTCATCAACCACTATGCGAAAAATGTTCCGTGTAAAATTTTTTGTGCTATAAGACACTATTATATAAAATGCAATGTTGTAAGGGAGATGAGGTTTTAAGTCAGTTGTATCAAGCATGATCGTGCCCGGATTACAAGTCTCAGCAGATACTAAAGTGGCTAAAAGATCCTTTCTCTGGGAAGGGAAACTCTGGAGGACTTCCAAAGCAAACATCACACAAGGGGTTTGTGACAAATCCTCCACCACAGAGTAGTTATGGGTGGCCCTTGCATTCAGGTTGTGAGAAGCTTTCTTGAACACACCTTTTGGGATGCATGTCATTGTTTTTCCCAACGTCTTCTGAATATGGAGAGGAAGAGGGGGAATCTCAGCTTCTTTACTCTTCTCAGAGGAGCTAGGCATTGCATAGTCATGCGCTCTGGTTGATATATATGCATCACCTTTCATCATATACACATTCGTGGATGAAGGATTACTCAAAGACAGAGGAGGTCCTTGATTGCCCCCTTTCGCGCTCACCAAGGCTCGAGTTAAATTTTTCCCATGTTGGAATGGGTTCATTAACACAATAGGTTCTTGTTATGCCAATAACTTTTGGGCCTTCGCAAGCCGAGGGCACTGATAAGTTGGGTGGTATTTCTTGCAGAGATTACATGGATACTTCGACTTTTTATTTTCAGTGTTGCCCCCGCCAACATTATTGGTAGGTTTCTTATCCCTCTTGCCCTTTTTTTGTTGTTTATTCTTCCCTTCGGGCTGCTGGTTGGCCTTCGGGTTTGTCGATTGTATGCTGTGTACACCCGACATTTGGGTAGGGGAGCAGCCAGACCAGTGGTCTAGCTGGCCACTATCTATTGTATCGACAATTGTTGCAATTTTTTTGATAGTGGATCAACGGTCTTAGTTTGTGTTCAACCGACAATACCATCGGCATGTGGTCCAACTCTCTGTTTGGTTTTGTCAAGAATTGACCTAGGTGCATCTGGCAAGATTTCATAAAGTAGACTAGATTCTGAGTAAATCAACTCAAGTTGTTGAGCTCTCATTATCGAATCTTCTTCATAAAAGACTCCCAACATCGCTACATCTTTGGATAACTGGGGTACCAAAGACTTAAGGAACCACTTCAACAAAAAATCTGGTAGGACTGGTACTTTTATCAAACTCTTCTGACATCTCCATTCTCGGATGTGATCGGAGATATGTACCACCTTGGTCTGCTCAAAGTTGGCCAACAATTCAGTGTCGGCATCATATCTCACAGGTAATTGGAAATGGTTTAAGAAAGCCATTGTCAATTCACCAAAGGAAGAGTATATTGAGTGGTCGAGCTCAATGTACCATTTCGCAGCACTCCCTATGAGAGTGTGTTGAAACAAGTGCAATTGGATGGAGTCGTCTTTCAACGAGTTAGACGAGCACCGGAGATGAAAAGTAGTCACATGATTGCCTGGATATTCATTAGGTTTGGCTTCGAACTTATGTCCAAAGGAAACTTGGTTGGCATAGGAGGCTAACGTGGATCATGATAGATGGGGTCATTCAACAGCCTCGTTAAGTCAGGAAAATGCAAAGTTGCCAGGAACGATAGTTTGGGCTATTTATTATGACCGTGGAAAAAGGGGCTTGGATTTTGACTGGCACCAGGTTGCCAGGAAAAGTTAGGCTACTGGCCAGGATTCTGGTAAAAACCTTGTCCACGACCAGCATATGGATTCTCCTCTTGTTGAGGCATTGTCGACTGACTTCCATAGAAGGACAAAGGAGGTTGGGCTTGCATTGTGGTCCAAGGATTTTAAGAGGGGAGGCTCCCTGTTGTCCCGACGGGCATAGCTGTTGGACCTTGTCTAGGGTTCTAATGACTTTAGAAGGGGTTGCCCCATGTTGGCATCCATGACGAGGAAGTTGATCCTTGCCAAGGATTCCAAGGTCCTTGGGGTAAAGAGATTCCTGAGTTTTCCCCCTCTATAGGAATAGTACCCTGCATAGGATTCGATTGTCCATAACCAAGGTTTCCCTCGATGGGGAAAGAAATGGACAATAAAGAATTGTTAGAAAACACACTGAACAAAGAGAACAGTGTCAAACCTATCGACTAACTATTTTAAGGCAGTCCTTGACTACTCACTCCATACGAACCATAGTTAATGATTGGCATGATGGATTGCTGGTGAGTACCACCGAGTGAAGGGAAATAATGAGGTATGTGAAACCCTCCATAAGGGAAAGCATTATAAGGAGCTAGAATTCCCCCCGTAGATCCTTGCAGAGGAGTGTTTGAACTCCCTTCCCCTAGACTTAGAGTTGGTTGAGTGGAGTGAAAAAGGACAACATTTGGATCGAATCTAAACATTCCATATGTGAACGGAGGTCCTATCTCATTATGAGACAACGGAGCAGTGATCATCGCCAAAGATGGGAGAAGACCATTGCCCGAAGTAGAGGCAGTCGAGACCATAGTGGCTCGGACTGGCGATGGTTGGTTAGGAGGTGGAACACCCCCAGTTGTGATAGTCGTAGAGGGAATATGAGAATTCCCTAAAGAAGTTGTGGGATTTGGTTCCATCTCTGCTTGGGATACTTCCAAATGCTCGTACGGATAGACCTATACGGCAATGGGCACCAAAAGATCCGTAATTAGAGGGTTGTTAGGACCAAGAGCTTGCACTCCAAGGTCAGTGATGGTTGGTTCCTCCGGGATGAGATGTTCTTCTCTCAAAGGTGGGTTGGACACAGTTACCCATGTCCCAGTTTCTCCAAACAACCCTTGATGGTCTAGCTTCTACCTTAGTGGCAGTGGGGGTGGCTCCAGATCGACCGGTGGTAGGCCAAGAATCCTTCGCAACCGGCGGAGCTCCTGATCCTCCACTATGTGAGAAGATCAGAGACACACTAAGGCCTTTCTAACCGATTGAGAAACAAACACACTATAAAAAAATTCCTATGAGATAAAACAGGAAGTCACTAGCTAGTGGGAAGAATAGTTACAACAAGCAACAATAGAGCAACTTATAGGTGCAAGTGCAACTCGAATACGGAAGCAACCTCCAGGTATACTCTGCAAGGTGTGGCCCAATGTCTGTCGTAGGTACCATGATGTACCCCCGCAATCACCTGTGTAAGTCACTAGAATGATAGGAAACTAGGTTTCCAGTTCGCAAACAGTTGCAAGGTGGGTATAGTTGACAGTCGAGTGGACCACAATGAGCATGGTATCAAGCCCGAAACCTATCCAAGGTATCAAGAGAAAGTGTTCCAGAAGAAAACTGAGGACCTTGAATGAATTCGATATGCACGAAGCTCAGTGGTAAGTGCTAATGACAGAATCCCAAGACAAGCCATCTATATGCATTCCCCACTATGCTTGGTCTGGTTTTGGAGGGGTTATCTCTGCTACCTTTCGGCACGTGACCTCATGTTTATCCCCTGTGTTAGAGGGGGGTCCTGGAAAAATTTCACGGTAACTGAACTTTTAACACTCCCTAGCTTAGACCCTTATGTTTGTGTTTGGTAGCCTTGAAGAGTTTCCTCTCCAACCTAAATCAAGGCTCTAGTCCTAGACTTGTTGGTGTACCCTACAAAACACAAAGTCTAAAAGATTTTTATTTAAACGTTTATTTTAGTGGCTATTTTTAAATTCATAGGAGATGATAATGAAACCAATGATGTTTTATAGTGATGAAAAGAAGAACATGCAAAGTGATTAAAACAAAACTACTTCTTCAAAAAGAATTTACTTTAACCAGCTTTTCAAAATTTATTTCTAAGATCTTTTGACAGAAAACTGAAAATAGGATTTCACTCAACTACGAGCTACTTATTGTCCTAAGTCAATCAACCAAGAACTTATGAAAATGAACTTTTTCCTGATAATATGTGCAAACACTTGACTACTTAACCAAACAAAGAAAATATCTACTCTTTTTTTTTATTGTGCCTCAAAAAACAAGAAAAACTAAAGCTGCAATCTTTCTCCTTTTCTGAAGCAAAAACGTTAAAAAATCCAAGACAAGACCAGGCTAAGAAAAATTTTTGGTCAACCACTGTCCGTGGGGAGATACTGACAACCAAGAAGGCAGATCAGACTAACTCACTATCTCATCAAAACACCTAACGAAGAAAGAAAATAAGACTTTGAATGAAAAAGCAAGCCATAATAGAGTCCAAACCTAGGATAAGTTGCTATGACAGAGACCACACTCATACAAGAAAGACCCTGGGAAGTAAAAACTTGACAGGGAGGAGGATGACTGCCTCCAAAAAAATTTCTGGATAGGTATGTGATTGTCTCTTCAACAGCTAGCATGCATACGCGGGATGTAGAAGGGCAGGGCACATGTGCACGCAGGAAGGTTCACTGCAGGCCACGTGTGCCTTTGAAATTGTAAAAAAATAAAAATAAAAAATAGCTAAGCTTCAACAAAGGATACTTGTATTGAACACCAACACCCCTTAAAGGTAAAAAAAACTTACTTTGACAAAGAAGAGGAAAGAAAAATTTAGCAAATCCAAGCTAATCCTGAGGTTTTTACCTGACTATGGACTGTTCAATTAGAGACCTAGAAGGACCCAAAAGATCCTTGAGAAGGATCGCTTCTGCCGGGGAGAGGATGACTGCGTCTTCCTGAGAAGGATTTACTGGGTTCTCAGACATGTAGCTAGCACTTCATCAGCAGGCGTACATATGTGGGATGACTAAAGGTAGGGCGTGTGCATACATGGGTTGTCCCACGACATGGAGCATGTGCCTTTTAAGACTCTTAGAAACATAAAATAAATAGTCTAGTAAGAAGAGCAGGGAAGACTGGTATTGAGAACCAGAACCCATAAACACTCAAACTTCTTGCAGAAACTCAAAAAGGGTGGTAAAACCAATTTCAAAATACCCAATAAAAAATCCCCAAAGAACCCTAGAGACTCCCCTATGGAGTCGCCAATTCTGTTGTGAGTGGGAAATCCCGCTTACGGACTTAGAATTTAAGGGCTCTACTCATGCATGTAGAAAATGACCATTTAAAGGCCTCTACTTTTTACTATTCTCTCAACACAAAACCCCACATTTATGCAATACAAAGGTGTAAACAAGATTAGCTAACTCTACCTTGAATCCTTCGTTTGATGTCGATCCCTTCACTTTCACTCACTCCTTGACTGCAAGCGTCCTCCCAAAGATGACCTGGATTCACACATGGACAAACAAAGAGCTGCAAACATGCATTTCATATACTAATTGCTGGGTTAGATGTGACAATATCATAAAATAAATACACAATTTGAACACATGATATGGTGGGACGAAAAAAGTATTCCTTTTTGTATTAATCTTCACAAGAGTAAACTTTACAATATGTGGTAGGCACTGCTCCTCGAACTTGGTCTTGGGCTCCTCTTCACAATGCACCAACTACTCAACCTCACAATACAATTGCAGGAAATTGGAGCAAAGGGGGGATAAATTTGGGCAGAGTTTCTATACTCTTCTTTTTCTCTTTTAAATGGGACCCCTACCCCTTCTTTTATAGGTAGTTATCCGGTTGAATGACGGGCCATAGGCAGTCAAATGGTTTTAGCAATTTCCCGAAACTCTGTTTCCCGTCTGCAACTTTCCATTTTTCATTTTTTTTTCAGTATACACAGGCTGTAGAAGGCCTCCAAGCATATGGATGTGTGCATACACGGGTTGTAGAAGGCCAGGGCACGTGTGGCTCAAATAATATGGCTTTTTAGAAGAGCTTGGCTCAAGAAATTGGCAACTAGTAGGGCTAGGGGCCAGGTATGCAGGCTGGGTGCAAATTAGGTTTATAACACCTTGGTTGTGTGCTTATGTTCATCATTTGTGGTGTGGTCAAACTTTTGTCATTGTTGCCTTCTTGCCCTTAATTCTTAAAAACAACAAAAAAAAAATTGGCTTTACCCGTGACCTTAATGACGGGGTTGTAACAATCAAGTTCAATGTATTACTACTTTAATAATGCATTATTAATATATAATTCTAATTGTGTATTCATACTTTGTCAATTTATTTATTAATGCATTTAATTTATTTAATATATTTGATGTATATATTCATGTATTTAATGTTTCATTTTATAAGGTTAAATTAATACTATAGCAAAGTATTAATATATTAATTAATTAATACATTTCATTATTAATATATTGATGAATTAATAAGTTACAATATACCATAATGTAAATTAATTACTTTAATTTATAGATGACTATTATTATTATTACATGTATAAAATAATTAATTAATAAAGTAATTATACATTAACTATACATTGGTATATTAATTTATAAGTTATACAAATATAATATATAAATTAATATTCTAATGTATATTTAGTGTATTAATTAAGTATCACATAAATGTAATATATAATAATGTATTAATGAAATACATTATTATTTTTTATTAACTTATTTTATTCATATATTAATTATACAGTAAGTTTACATTATAACCTTAATTTATATATTATAAAAAGTGGGCCTGATGGTTAAGAACATGTGTTTCCTCTTAAGAGGTCACAGGTTCAAATCCAGAGGGGGGTAGGGTATGTATACCTTC
>SNQJ01S0031940.1:23657-36754 GCA_010110895.2 Picea sitchensis | reverse complement strand
ACACCTAGGAGTGATTCTAGGAGTAACTCTAGGTGGGTGAGGGAAATAAGATAATTAATTAATTAAAGAAATTAAATAATGGAGGAATGAAGGGGATGGGTGACACTTGTACGGAGAAGAATTTTTAGGAATTTATTTTAAAACTTTAATTAAATAAGATTTTAGGAAAGAAAGGAAGTTTGAAACTCTATAAGATGAAGGAAGGAGGAGGATGAAGGATGATCTTCTGTTTGTGTAACGTTACGCTGCAGAAATATCTACTTGACTGATTTACTTGTGGGAGTTGGGGATACCGAGTTTAGAGAGGAGTGGTAGCTCAGCCTTGCGAGGTGAGATGGGAGCTAGACGAAACCTTTGGATAGTGTGTGTGGCCCCTTTGCGGCTCGGGGGGCTAAGGGGGAAGAAGAGTACCCCTAGCATTAGCTGGGAGGTACCAGTGAAGTCTTGACGGTTGGAAAGAGAGAGTTGCACGGAGTGCATGGACGTCTCTCAGAGCGGGCGATCAGGCAATGGTACTCTCTTTTCATTTGTATAATAGATGTTGTAGGTTTTATGGTTGGGTCTGCATGTTGATTATGTAAGTAGATTGGATGTTTAGATTGATGAATTAACTTTTCTAATACTAGCTCGTCGATTGTTGACTCTCATGGCCTTCGTTATCCACATGTCATGACCACCCTGTGTGTTGATTGTGACCTTGAAGTAGTTTAGCCTTCATCCCTAGCTCACCAGTCCTCGACTGATCAGTCGGCGAGGAGCTTGATCTACGGTCGTTGCCTTAGCGTTAAAAGACCTATGGATCTCAACACCCTTCTTTTATATTCGAGGATGGTGAGTGAAGGAAGTTCTTATCATCCATCTACCCCTTCTTATTGTTCTTGGTCATTTGATTGTATTGCGTCCTCTTGCGATTAATTTGTTCATGGTTGCAAACTTCTACTGCTTTTCCTTTTCACCCTGGAGTCATCGCCTACACTCTTCTTGGCCAAATGGTTATAGTTAAGGGTTATGGTAGCCTGGAGCCCATCCATGTATTTTAATTGTTGAGGGTTCGATTTTGTTTTTGTTGTTTGACCAGTAATGAGTCGAGTTTCATTTAGTTTCTTTTTACTGCCGATAGAATCCTTGATTTAGCCTTCATGTGATCCTTTCTGTTTAGATCCTTGCATTCTTCTACAGCTGTATGCGTTGTATTGGGGTTATAGCAAGGTAAAAGAACCTTGGTTTCATGTCTGTATTTATATATATATTTATTTGTATTCTGGCAATAAAAGGATCGATTCAGGTCTATAATCTTTTTTTTTTTTTTTAAACGGTATCCTGGAAGTTGGAATAAAAACGTTTTATCGATTCCTGTCTTCTTTTACATTGGGTTCGGAGATGAGAAATGTTTTGTGATCCAACTGTTCAGAGGATTGACGTCCTTGGATTCCAACTGTTCTCCCGTAGCCCAATCTTTTTTTTTATCAAAGTGAAGAGGATTGTCATTTTCCTTTTAAGAATCACCTTAGCAATCTGTTTTAATTAATGGTTAGTTCTCTATGGCATCTCCGAGTACAACGTGTCTTCTCACTGAGTTTAAGGAGTTTTGTCAGCGTTTTTGTTTCATTGATTTTACCACATTTATAGGATACACTGATTACCTTTAGCTTATGCAATTTAATCCGATGGCGAATCCTACTACTGTAAGTGAGAAGGGATTACACAATCTACAATTTTGATTTAATTAGAGGTTGTTGTCCCTACTTTCTCATGATAAATTAGAGATTGTCAAGTGCATCAATGAATCACATAATTATATTTTCAATGTATTTCAGCACCATGACATTCAATGAATTCACAAGAATTACATATCCTTCTTTTTTTCCACAAAACAAATATGATAATTTGCAGTGAATCTGTCTTCACCATTATGATCATCGCCTTATGATGCAAACTTGAAATTTTTGTAATTCTTCTCATGTCATTTTAGGTCGAAAATAACCAGAATGTACGCCATGCTAATTATGTTTGGATCACAGATTGGATAGCCACAAAAACAATTGAAAATATACTATGTTCGTTGGTCATATAGCTTTACAGGTTTAGTATCCCTGGGTAATTGTTATATACAGTGTGGCAACAATTTTCTATGAGTCTCTCATTATGGATCTTTATATTAAGTCTATTCTGGAGGGAAACCACTTTTCCTGCAACTTTCTAGATGGTATTTGTTCTTTGAATCACGTTGATACAAATTCATGTAATATCGATATTGTTATGGATCATCTAGAATTCAAAGAAGATTTCCTGGCACAAGATGCCAATTTTCCTAACTTGTCCAAGGTTTACCATTACATCTTTTTGCATAAAGTCACTGAAGGTCCATGCATAATTGATTCAAACAATACATTGGAATCTTTCTTACAGTATAGCTACAATCAATACAAAAGAGGTATCTATGAATAACCTCCGATGTTGACATCTTTATAAGCTGTCTTTTCAAATTCGAGTTATATTTATGGAAGTCCATAGATCTTCGGTACTATTTTAGGGTTATCGAACTTTTGTATTTACTGTTATCTAGGCTGGCCAAAGTAAATGCATGTCATATCGGTCACATCAATTCAAATCTAGTTTTCTGAACAAATAGCATATGGTGATTAGTTTATGAACCTTAAACTTTTAGACCACCGTACCCACCTGTGCACCTTGCTGTTTGGATAGAATTTGTACACCTGTGCATCTTGATTTTAGCAATTTAATGCTTTTTATAGTTGAATCTTGGTTGGTGTTGAATTGTCTTTAAATATTATTAGAAAGGTTGGATTCTTTTGGAAGCAAGATTTCAAGGATTTTACTTTATCATGAGATTTTATTATGGGAACACTTACATGTAACTATGTATAAGAGGTGACTTTACATGGATTAACATAGTTTTCAATGTGGACAAGGAATTAATTATTCAATGTTTGTCCTAAGTAAAATGCTTGAGTTATCCTTAATATTATTGAAAATGGTTAAATATTTTATTGGAAGCCAATGGTCAAATTATAGTTATCATTAGAATCTATTATACTATATGTCAACTTTTTGTGTTCAATAAACTACTTCTTAATTAGTGAGAAACTTATAAGATTTGGAATTTTATTGGAAGTAAGTAATCAAGTTATACTTTCAATAGATATTTCTTTCATTAGATTCTGTTATTTTAACAATTCAGAGGGTAAGTGTGTATAAATGCCACTATATATATATCATAACCTAGTATTCAATACTGGCATAATTAAAATGTTTCAATGTCTACTTTATGCAAATTACTTTATAAGGTCGACTTTAAATATTCTTGAAGGGTTTATAAAATTTGTTTCTAGTGGAAGGAGGTGTCCTAGACGGTCTTGATGTGGTCATCTAGCTTAGTCGGCTTGGACTTGTATGTTTGGGGTGGGATGTAGACACCTCCTTGTTCCTCAGAACAATCGCCAGCCCTGATGTGACATCCCCCAAAATAAAATATTTTGGAAATTTAAATTTCTGGAGATTTATTCCATTTTTGGTAAATTCGAATTTGGAAATTTTTTGCCAATTATGGAAATTTTGAATTTTGAATTTGGTAATTGTAATAAATTATTATGACTGTTGGGAAGACATCTAATTTGACCCAACTGACTATTTGACAATGAAACTTGTTTAAAAACATAATATTTTATATTAATTGCAGGAAAACAAATGGAACAACCATGTTAAAAGTAGCTGACCATGACTTCATGAGTGGAGAACATGTTGGAACTACCCCTGGGATGATTTTTACAAGTGGCAAATTAGTGATTTGGCCATTGGCAGCCCCTGAAAATCAGGGATTTAGGAAGTTGGGAAAATTCCCAAAGAAGGGAAAAGACCTAGGCAAGTTACAAATAAGCATATGTGAGGAGGCAGGACACTACTGAGTATGCTGGGGAAAAGAGTTTAGTTGTGATTTTATTTTCTTTCACTTGCTGTTATGAACATTGGAAGGGTGTGAGGCAAGGAGAAAAAGTGACTGAATTTGAAGGACAATGTTGTAGAGGGATTTTCCAAGTTCTCCCTTATGGACTCATGGTCAGGCTAGGGGGTGAATCAGGAAAGTAATAGTGGCTGCTTGATTCTACAGTTGGGAGGAACGTGGTTGTTCCCTTTGTTTTCTCTGCAAGCCTTGTTCATATATGTACCTAAACTCTATCTGTCTGAATGATTTTTTTTATATTGAAATTACTGTTCATGTTATCGTTATACGAAAGAGTTCTAGTAGCTGTTTTAATGATCGTGTAACTGCTGTAAGTATTTTATGTACTTAAATATTCAATATTCTACCCCTGTGGAATGAAATTGGTTGATGTTATAATGAGATTCTTAATGATGGTATACATGCAAGAACCTAGACAAAGACTGTTCAAAATTTAGTGCATAGACTATAGGATTTAAATGCAGATTTATTTTCCAGAATCAAATTTTAATTAGAAGCGAATATATATCAAACTTGAACAGAGTCATTATATGCGTTTTAAACTTTAACAAAGCAGAATGAACGGACAACGCTATCATATGCGTCTATATATAAAACTTGAACCGAGTCATTATATGTGTATATATACATTCTAAACTTTAATAGAGTCGAATGAACGAAGAAGGGCTAATTATATGCGTATATATATGTTCTAAATTTTAACAGAGTCAAATGAACGAAACAGGGCTAATTATATGAGTATATATTGTTCAAACTTTAAATAGAGTCATATATATATATATATATATATATATACCAATGCATGAACATAACGATTATGTGCATATGAATGTTTTCAAAACTGTAAATAGAATTCATTATACAGACAAGAACGATGAAGCATAGGAGTGTGAACCCTATTTCTTGGACGAGATAATCATGCAGGAGAATAGATAGACAAATTGTCACTACATATATTATTCGTGCTATATGCATAAAGGAACAAGCATTTTTTCTTTTTAATAAATCGCTTCACATTCTAAAAAATCACAGCGTGATGCAAATCCTTGCTAAAGATTTAACCAATCGAAAACAAAGACATACGAACACACAGAGTTAGAAGTTGTGAGACCCTTAGTAATGATTCAGTTGGGGTAAACAGTCCTTTTAAACAAAGAAAACAAGAATTTCATTCCCAAGTCCCTTGCTGCATGCTTACATATAAATTGTAACTTTGATAAACAAAATAGGTTTAAACCCTTAGTTATCCGATACAGAGAATCAGTGTTGTAACAGAGGTCCTTTTAATATCACAAAAGAAAACTACGAACAGATTTCGAGACCTCCCGATGTTAACAAGTTGAAGGGGATTATTTTGGAACCCGAGTACCTTTGCCAGGTCAAGTAGAGGCTAGAACCCACGTGGTGAAAGGGGCACACCTGCATTCGGCCATCACAATAATACATTAGAAAATTTACAGAGTAAAATATTGATTTATAAACTCAAAAATGAACAATGATAACCGTAGCTAACAAAATACTTAACTTAGGGACGAAACACCACATCCTCCTATGACCATGCTTTTCTTCGTAGTCAACCCAGACGGAGGGGAGAAGAGTTAGGAAGCTCCTGGTGGGTACCCTCACAACAGTAATAGTCCCACCATTAAGACATAGAAAACCGAATGTCAAATATTTTTTCCTTGAAAAAATAAAATAGCAGTGTGAATTCAAACAAGAAATCATTTGATAAAACCCTTGATGAACAATGCAAATAATGCAAGGAACAACATCATACTTTTTCACCAATAAAAGTAATCATGAAGAATAACCAAACTTCATCGAGGGATACTACTCTGAGTCACCCCAATTTATAGTTGTTGTGTATAGGGTAGATAAAGGATTAAACTGGAGATAGACCCATGGGACACACACAGTAAACTCTAAGTATAGTTCCTAAAAGTAGAGGGTCTGCGACCCATGCTTATAGTAAGAAACCCTTTTACTGTCACTATGAAATTAAAAAGAATCGCGTAGACTCTATGGGAGCAAGGAAAGTTTGTAACCCACAGTAAAGTATACAAGAAACATTTTTTTCTTCCCGGATTCAACCAAAAACATTAAACATTGTCCAAATCTGAAATACGATAGTCCCTAAGAGAAACTTACCACGCATTGTTGTCGACTGAACCAAGGGTTTCTCACGAAGGTGGTAGATGTTTCCTGTGGAATTTGCATGATATAGAGCCCTTCCCTTCGAAGGCACAAGGGAGAAATGAGACCACAAAAAACCTAATAGGCACGATTATTACTCTTTACAGCATGAGACGTACACAACCTTATTATAGGGAAAGTTGGCGTATCCAGATTGGGAAGAGTAGGAGGAAGAGACATCGGGGTTGGAGATTGAAGGACCCTTAATTAATTCCCTTGCAGAGTCTTGAACTCCTCCTGATAGGCACATCCGCCACCCTAAATGTAGGAGATACGAAGTAAATCAAACAGTAAAACTATGACTATCCAATGAACTAGTCGGTTGCCAAACCATGAAGTTATCGTTTCGTTACTCTGGCCAGTGGAGGAGGGTTAGTTAGATTCAGTTGTGTGGAGAATGATGCAGATAGGATCGTGTTTGAATCGTTATGGGAGGACAAGTTGTAACATAACGAAAGTAGAACCATCAAAGGAAAACACCTGGAAACCTTTAAGAAAACATTTATTAACCTCCTTAATAACCTTTCGTGTCACGACTTAAAGAATGATGTTGACACAGCTAGGTAGTGCATGAGATTTGAAAATCGAGACATAGTTCCATGCGCATAGTCTGATTCTATTAAACACAAAGGGACTGAAATCCCCATCCTTGAGTATAGGTAGGGTGTGCATTATAATAAAGCCTTATAATAAAGTAAGACTTAGACTATACTTGCTTTTCAAATTTTGTGTAAGATATTAAGCCAAGGGTATTAATCTTAATCCAAGTGTGTTAAGCTATCATGTTATAAGGTAGTGCAAGTAAAAACAAAGTGTAAGTACCTGGCTCACGAGTGGATCAAAAGAAATTGAGTAGCAAATATTGTACCACCGAAGAAAAAAAATTATGAGAATTTTGAGGTACATTACATATGGTATCAGAGTGAAAGTTACAACACTAGGCCTGAACAAGACCACTGTAGTGCTTAGTATATAATTGCTTTTTCCAAAAACTACTAAATTGTGTGGTTACAAACAAAAAACTTTCTCTGTTTTGGTGAATAAGTATGGTAGCTCGAGACAATGCAGAAAACAGGATGGAAGAAAATCCACAGCAAGGACCTCCTGGAGATACAAGGCAGAATAGTGACAAAATCTCACCCACAAAAGTGTTGGAAACAATGAGGAACCTGATCATTGAGCTACAGATATTTAAAGCCGACAATGAAAAATTGAAGAAGGCACAGCAAGAACAACAGGAGATAAACGAAGTCCTACTGCGTAGTATGGTGACAAAGAAAATCCCAAAAGACAATAATAATGATGAAGAAGTCAGCAAAAGATCCTCCAAGAACTCAGGGCCAAAAACATAAAAAGGAGACAATTCATTTGAAGGAACATCGCCAGCCAAAGATGGAACAAAAACTGACAGAAAAAGAAAACAAGTAGACCACCTTGAAGGAGAATTCAAAAAGATTAAACCCGTTATCTTTGATGGGGAATCCAAGACAGGAGAAGAAGCATAGGCATGGCTGTTGGACATCAAAAAGTATTTCCAAATCTACAACTATTCCAACAACATGAAAGTTAGGATGGCCATCTACAATATGAAAGGGAAGGCCAGTATTTGGTGGCAAGATATGAAATTGGCCAAGGGCCTAAAGGAGAAACAATTGGAATGGTCTGACTTTAATAAGTATTTCAAGAAACAATACCTTTCCGAAAATTACTACGAAAGGAAGAAAAAAGAATTTTACGAGTTACGACTCAGACAGATGACAATGGAGGACTTTATAAATAAATTTCTGGATCTGCTAAGGTTTGTACCGTACATCCGAGAGGATAAAGTAAAGATTTAGCGGTTTCTAAGTTGTTTACCATAGTCCTACATGGACATCATTGAGTTTGACAACCCCAAATCCTTAAGCGAAGTATTCAGAAAATCACAAATGTGCTTTGATCAATATAAATAGTGAGCAGAGTTTCCCAAATCCTGGAAGGATAAGAGACAAGATCGACTGAACCAGCGGAAGAAGGGGTATCAACCAGCTCCTTATCGGAATACAGTAAAGAGTTTTTCAAGAAAGGATTTTCACTCCAACCCTCCGAATACGCAAGGAAGTGGGAAACTGGTAAACCTAGGAATGAGGAGGTTTGGGGACAACCCCCGTGAGCCATTAAAGTGTTGGGAATGCGGAGAGCGTCATCTCAGGAGGAACTTCCCTCATTTGATATCAACAAAAAGAACTGCTATTCATAACCTGCAAGAAGCCTCGACAGTAGGAGACGTGGGTAGGAGCTTACATTGGATAAATGCAGCCATCGATGGACGACAAGCTGACTAGCAGTCCTCAGTGGTAAAAGTCGAAGGTAAAATCCATGACACTCAAATTTTTGTTTTAATTGACCATGGAGCAACATTAAGTTATATTATTCCGAAGATAGTAGAGTCAAAAAAACTTAAGAGACTGAAGCACACAAAACCATGGCTTGTACAACTAGCGATAGGTACAAAAAGGAAAGTAATCGACTATATCTCAGACTTTGAATTCAGCCTAGATGGTAAAACTATAAGAACCGATCTAAACATCATACCATTAGGATCTTACGATATGATCATTGGGATGGATTGGTTGGAATGACACAAAGCAATATTAAATTGTTATACAAATATACTTAGCTATAAAGATGATTCCGGCACCACCAGGACAACCCAAGGTATACCAAAAATGGTATCAATCAGAAAAATTTCAACAATGCAACTCAAGAAATGTGTGAGAGAAGGATGTCAAGTTTATGCCATCCAAGTGATGAGTTTAGTAGAAAAGAAATATAGGCCAAAGTTAGAAGACCTTGCTGTCCTATGTGACTTCAGAGACATGTTTGTGGATGAAATACTAGAATTACCCCCTAGAAGGGAAATAGAATTTTCCATAGATCTATTACCTGGTTCTGCCCATATCTCAAAGGTGTCTTACCAGATGAGTCTACCAGAACTGACAGAATTAAAAATACAACTACAAGAATTATTGGACAAAGAGTATATCAGACCAAGTGTCTCACCTTAGGGAGCACCAGTCCTCTTTGTGAAAAATAAGGATGGTACTCTAATATTATGTATCGATTATAGACAACTGAACAAAATGACTATTAAGAATAAATATCCCTTACCAAGGATAAATGATCTATTCGATCAAGTAGGGGGGGCCAAGATATTTTCAAAATTGGATTTACGATCCAGTTATCATCAAGTTCGGATAAAAGACGAGGACATAAACAAAACAACATTTCAGACAAGATATGGACACTACGTGTTTGTAGTCATCCCGTTTGGACTCACTAATGCCCCAGCCACATTTATATGTCTAATGAACAATATCTTCAGTGAGTACTTGGACAAGTTCATGGTAGTATTCATTGATGATATCCTAGTCTATTCAAAGATGGAGGAGGAACATGAGGAACACTTAACAATAGTTCTGCAAATGTTAAGGAAGCACAAATTGTATGCCAATTTCGACAAGTGTGCTTTCTATCAGGAAAAAAATACAATATCTTGGACATGTAATTTCAGCAGAGGGCATTGTTGTAGACTCAAAAAAGACGAAAACCATTATGGAATGGCCGGTACCTAAAGATGTAGCGGATATATGGTCATTCATGGGAATCACTGGATACTAGCACAGGTTTATAGAAGGGTTTTCCAAGATAGCCTACCCTATCACATCATTACAAAAGAAAGGAACTAGGTTTAATTGGTTAGAGAAATGACAAGACAGCTTCAACAAACTAAAGCAATAATTGACAATGGAACCCATATTGAAAGTAGCAGACCCAGATAAAGACTTCACCGTATGTGTCGATGCAAGTAAAGAATGGCTAGGTGGTGTCCTAACCCAGGAAGGACATGTTATTTGTTATGAGTCCCAGAAATTAAAAGAATACGAGAGCAATTATGTCACACATGAATTAGAATTGGTAGCAGTAATACATGCCTTAAAGATGTGGTGACACTACATAATGGGCAGAAGATTCCTATTATTAACGGACAACAACGGGGTGAAATATTTATTTAACCAACCAGATCTTAACACAAGGCAAGCAAGGTGGTTATCCTTCTTAAGAGAATTCGACTTTGAGGTTATACATATCAAGGGCAAGGAAAATAAAGTAGCTGACGCTCTAAGTAGAAGAATCCATGGATTATTTGAGATGAATATTAGCAGGGCAGATAGTGATCTGGGAGAAAGAATAAAGATGACAGGGGTTGATGACAAAAATTATACTAAAATAATGGAAGAACTACCAAATAATACTGCGAACTCAAATAAACCATACCTAAGTATCGACGAGAAAGGGCTGCTACGATTTAAAAGTAGGCTTTACATACCAGATTCAACAGAGTTAAAATTAACAATCCTGGGTGAAGTGCATAAGAAGCCATATTATGGTCACCCAAGTTACCATAAAATGATAACAATAGTTAGGAAACTATTTTATTCGCCTAATATGAAGGGCGAAACAACAGAATACTTGGCTAGGTGCCAATATTGTCAATAGGTTAAGGCCAAACACCAGCATCCAGCTGACCTCTTATAGCCATTACCAGTACCATAATGGAAATGGGAGACTATATCACTTGACTTTATAACATGTTTGCCTAAAACTCAGAAATAGAATGACTCCATCATGGTTATGATCGATAAAATTAGTAAGTCTGCACACTTTATTCCTATAAAGTCTACTTTTAAAGCTATAAACATCACTGAAATATTCATGAAATAAATCTTTAGACTGTATGGTATTCCTAAAATGGTAATTTCATATAGAGATGTAAAATTCACATCCGCTTTTTGGAAGGAATTGTTTGTAGGGCTCAATACCAACCTGAATTTCAGTACAAGTTATTATCCGAAAATGGATGGACAAACTGAAAGGACAAACCAAATCATAGAGGATATGATCCGCATAACAAGTGAGAGGATTATATACACTTGGTAGAATTTTCATATAACAATGGATACCAAACTTCAGCAAAGTTGATCCCTTTCGAAGTATTGTATAGTATGAAGTGTACGACTCCAATTAGTTGGGATAACTTGACTGACAGACTCAGGGTTGGACCAGAAATGCTCCAAGAAATGGAGAACATGGTGAGAAAGGTACAACAAAACTTGAAGGAAGCACAGGACAGACAAAAGAGCTATGCAGATCTGAAAAGAAGACACTTAGAGTTTCAAGTGGGAAACCATGTATACTTGAAGGTCAAGGCCCCAAAAAGATCATTGAATCTAGGAAACTATGCCAAGCTGGCACCCAGGTTCTATGGGCCCTTCGAGATACTAGCAGGAATTGGACCCATAGCGTATCAACTTGCATTGCCAAAAAATCTAAGAATTCATAATGTATTTCATGTTTCCTTATTAAAAAAATATGTTCATGACCCTACTCATATGATTGATTGGAACTTGGTACAGGTGGAACCCGAAGGTGAATTCTAGGTGGAACCCCTATGCATTCTGGACCGGAGAGAAATAACACTTCAGAACAGAGTCGTCGCTCAGGTAAAGGTGCAATGGAAGCACTTTAGTCCTGAGGAGGCCACTTGGGAATTGGAGGGAGATATGCGGAAATATCATCCAATCTTGTTCCAAGAGAGGAATGAACACTGAGGACAGTGTTTTACTAAAGGGGGAAAGGATGTGACATCACCCAAAATAAAATATTTTGGANAGAGATTTATTCTGTTTTTGGTAAATTCGAATTTGGAAAATTTTTGCCAATTATGGAAATATCGAATTTTGAATTTGTTAATTGTAATAAATTATTATGACTGTTGGGGAGAGATCTGATTTGACCCAACTAACTATTTGACAATGACACTTGTTTAAAAACAGAATATTTTATATTGATTGCAGGAAGACAAATGGAACAAACATGTTAAAAGTAGCTAACCATGACTCCATGAGTGGGGAACATGTTGGAACTACCCCTGGGCTGATTTTTACAAGTGGAAAATTAGTGATTTGGCCATTGGCAGCCCCTGAAAATCAGGGATTTAGGAGGCTGCATATGTGAGGAGGCAAGATGCTACTCAGTATGCTAGGGAAAAGAGTTTAGCTGTGATTTTCTTTTCTTTCACTTGCTATTATGAACACTGGAAGGGTGTGAGGCAAGGAGAAAAAGTGATTGAATTTGAAGGTCAATGCTATAGAGCGATTTTCCAAGTTTTCCCTTATGGACTCATGGTCAGGCTAGGGGGTGAATCGGGCAAGTAATTGTGGCTGCTCGATTCTATGGTTGGGAGGAATGTGGTTGTTCCCTTTGTTTTCTGTGCAAGCCTAGTTCAAATATGTACCTAAACTCTATCTGTCTGAATGATTTTTTTTATATTGAAATTACTATTCATGTTATCATTATACAAAAGAATTCTAGTAGTTGTTTTAATGATCGTGTAACTGCTGTAAGTCTTTTTTGTACTTAAATATTCAGTATTCTACCCCTGTGGAATGAAATTGGTTGATGTTATAATGAGATTCTTAATGCCGGTATACATGCAAGAACCTAGACAAAGACTGTTCGAAATTCAGTGCATAGACTATAGGATTTAAATGCAGATTTATTTTCCAGAATCAAATTTTAATCAGAAGCGAATATATATCAAAATTGAACAGAGTCATTATATGCGTTTTAAAATTTAACAAAGTAGAATGAACGAACAACGCTATTATATGCATCTATATATCAAACTTGAAACGAGTCATTATATGCGTATATATATGTTCTAAACATTAACAGAGTTGAATGAATGAAACAGGGATAATTATATGCATATATATATGTTCTAAACATTAACAGAGTTGAATGAATGAAACAGAGCTAATTATATGCATATATATATGTTCTAAACTTTAACAAAGTCGAATGAATAAAACATGGCTAA
>SNQJ01S0031940.1:0-17080 GCA_010110895.2 Picea sitchensis | reverse complement strand
ACATGTGACAAAAAGGGGGGTAAGAAACTCGATTAAATTATTAAAATAAAATTATGGAGGGATTTAAATTTTAAAAGGGAAATAATTGTTTGTCACATCTGCTAATTAAAATTTTTACTAAAATGAAAAAGGGGGGAAAAAGGTAAATTCTACACTTACTAATTTGAGTTTTAGATAAAATGGGAAAGAGGAAAATTTAAAAGATCTAGAAAACTAAAGGAAAAAGGGGGAAACATAAAGAGAAAAGGGATACATAAGGAAAAAATAGAATGACTAACTTGGCAAGGAATCTTGCCTTTAAGAACTTTCTAAATTAAACTCAACTAGTAAATTAGTAAGGGGGTAAGTCACTAAATTGTGTGAGGGAATATCGGGACACCTAGGAGCGATTCTAGGAATGCTTTTAGGTGGGTGAGGGAAATAGGAGTGATTAAATAATTAATAAAATTAATTTCTGGTAGAATGAAGGGGATGGGTGACACATGTACATGGAGGATTTTCTTAATAAAATTATTGGGTATTAAATTAAAAGGGAATTTGGGAAAGAAAATGACTTAGAAACTCTATATAAAGGAGGGAGAAGGAGGAGAAATGTTACATTGCAGAATTTTAGACTTGACTGACTTAGCTTTTGGGAGTTGGGATACCCATCTTGGTGAGGAGTGGTAGCTCGACCTTGCGAGGCGAGCTGGGATCTAGTTGTTCTCTGGGTTAGAGTGCGTGGCCCCTTTGCAGATCGGGGGGCTAAGGGGGGACAAGAGTACCCGTAGCATTGACTGGGAGGCACCGGTGAAGTCTCATCGGTCGACAAGAGGGAGATGCACGGAGCGCGTGCAGAGCTGTCACCTTGGGCTAAGGTATGCTTACTTTTATTCTGCATGGTAGATTACTATTGACCTTACGCCTTCATTTCTATACTTTTAATTGTGTAAAGAAAGCGTTTTACTTATCATTTAATCGAGAAATTGAATTCTCCATAGCCTTAAGCTCACTGCTTGACTTGATTCCCTTGGCAATCGATCCCTAAATGTTGTGACTGTCCTTTTAGTTTTATTGATTGGTTTTAAAGAGTCGTGATTTTAACTTCATCCTCATCCCTAGTTCATCAGTCCACACCTGAGCAGTCAGCCAAGAGCCGAATCGATTGTCGTCACTTTGGTGTTAATAGACCTATAGATCCTAATGTCTTTCTTTTCTGTGCGTGGATGATGAGCGAACTATAGTTTTCCCAGTTGTCTACCCATATTGGTTGTCCATGGTCGAGTGACTGTCTTGGTCGAGTGACTGTCTTACGCCTTATTGCAATTGATTAAATCTGTGATTTATTTCTTTGATGACAAATTTTTATTTTTCCTTAAGCCACACAGGACTACGTTTTATTCCTTTATTGCTCTGCGTTGACAACGATTTGCAGTTGATTTTAATGTGTAATTGTGGCATCATACTGTGTAATGGACGAATGTTATTACTCTTATTACTGCGTTTTTCTTATGTCATTGGAATGATGATACTGAGTTTTTCTCCTACATTTATCTGCATCTTGATTGATGAAATACCTTTATCTTTTTACTCTGAATTTTATTCCTTACAAGACTGACAAATTTTCACTCTGCAATTTAACACCTTGACTGTAATTTTCCTCTGCAATTTCATATGTTTTAAGGACAAATTTACCTTGCTTTTGGACACATCTGCCCTACAATTTCCCTATGCATTTCAATCGGTTTTAAGGGCGAATTTTTTCCTGCATTTTTCATACTTCGGCTTGTGTTTTTCCTCTACGTCTCTGAATGCAATTACGGAAATGATTATTGATCAATTGACGACTATGGCGATTTGGTGACAACGAATTTATTTATGTGTGACAGAATTATTAATAGACAGAAACTTTTATTACGTGTACTATGCATAATCAAGGACAACAATGATAATATCGTGTTGTTATCATTTAGACAGGAATCATATCTTTGCACATCTTTATCGTTATTAATTCAGCCATGGAGTTTGGACAGTGATTTACTCCGTCTTGTATTCTAGACGTATTTTCTGACTGTGGTTTACATCTGGTTCATACTTAGACTGCGTTATCTTAATGTAGGCGTTTTCGTTTTGCAAACCGTGCAGAGATTGATAGCAATGTATCTGTGTTGATTTGGCTATCTATGCGGTACACTACCACTCTGCGTTTAGATAGAATTGATGGTTCTTGACAGCGACTCCATTTTGATAATTTCTATAATATTGATTGTGAATTTTCACTCTGCGATTCAACACAACTTGACTGTGAATTTTTACCCTGCAAATTGAATACTTATTGCTAAAAAATAATCCTGAAGGAGCCTTCTATCTACACGGCTAGAGTGGTTGCCTCATAGACGTCAATCAACCTGCAAGGGACTACGTTGTTACACGAATCTTTGGTTGCATAAATGATGAAGACTGTTTTTCAATACACATTTGGTTTTCCTTCTTCACGCTTTCAATTTTTTTTAAAAAGAAACGTATCTGAATTTTCGTTGAGACTGAATGGAAAGCGATTGTTGGTTCCTTGTGAAACTTGGTTTTCAATTTTGGTATTAGAGGCTTACTTACTAGGTTATGTTTGGATAAATGGCAGAGAGATACTAGACAATTTTTCATGAAGAAAAACAACCATGCCAAATAAATTCAGCGATTATGTGAACGGTAATCCATTCATATAGATTATTCCATGAGTTCTCCGTTTGAATGAATGAATGGATTTGTGTATGTCTATACACAAGGGTTGAGACGAATATATATTGCTCGGAGATCATCGTAGACCGTTGGAACGACGAGGAAGAAAGTGAAATCATAGACTTGATGACGTGCCGTCCACGACAAGTGGTAATGATTTTTTCAAATCTGCATAAATTTGCTGGGGAAAACCTCCTTGCATGGTTTGACTTGAGCTGCTGATCGAATGTTTTGGTCGCCAATTATGCCAAGAAAAATGTTGCAGTCGAATTTATAGGAGAAGCGTGTGTAATATTATTAAAAATGCATTCTAAGGTTGGTTTTTATTTTAAATTTCATTTCTGCCTTGACAGGCAAATTTTACTCAGCTATTTAATAGACTGCGTTCTCGTACTTTGAGTACATTCAACGTCCCTATAGGATGCGTTTTTATCTTATATTTGGATTGCATTTTAATACTCGACAGCTCTGGAATATATATCAGTGGTTAGTTACACTGCGACATATTACAATTGTTTAGACTAAGAATTTAATTGGACTGTAAATTTATTATAATTATTTAAATGACAGTGCGTGTATATGACAACGTTTATATCGTTGTTGATTATTTACACAGCCATATGTTTACTGTGGTTGACAACGATGCTTATGGTAATTTCGTGATAATTTATTTTCACATTGTTAATCTTTTAAAGACAGTTTTTATGTAAGGGATACAGTAACCTTAGGACTTAGGCAGTGAATTTACTTTATCACATGAATGACAACATTTTATTTACTCTGCGGTTTTCCCTTTATAGACAACGATTTACCCGCCTAGCCCATAGTGTTTTCCCATAAACGTTATTGTTGGATAGATGCCGGTGTTAGATAGCGTTTCCATAGTTCATCAATCCTTAGACTTGTTTTAGTTTTATATTTAAATAGAACAACTATATTCATACAAGATAGCGATATAGGTTCAGTTTTAAATAGTGAATTCACTAAATTGTGATTTCATAAGTTAGCGATACAGTTGCAGTTGTAATTGGAGATATAAATAGTTATCGATGATATATTATTGAGAAAGGTTTATACCGATTCGTTTAGATTAACCACCGCTTTTGCTTTTAGATCACTAGTTAAAGATGTTTAGTGCGTTGATTGCCTCTTATAGTTTTTCCTTACGTTAATCTTAATGGTTGATTATAAAATTGGGATTATCGCTTTATCGCAGCCTTAAGGGTTCTCCCAAGAAGGAATGAGTTAAGGAACTATTGAGTTATGGAGTGTATTTTTGTAAGGTTGCTGCAAGGCTAGGTTTCATGTTGGGACCAAGGGTTGGAGTTATTTTGGTTGCACAAGGGTCCCTAGTGCGTCCCTCCGCACTGTGGCAACATGGTTTCTTGAGAGTGGATCATTGCATGCACGGGTCAAGAAGTGCACCTGATACCCCGTCTTAGGATCGTGCGTCGTTGATGACCATTGTTTTTATGGCAGTACTTGTTGTAACTTTGCGTTGTCTCTCGCTGGCCGGGAAGGTTCTAATCATTGGTCGTTGAATCCGATGTGTCGGATTGTGGATGTGTCCTTTAGCTTGTAGGCATTGTTGTGTTTGCGTCGGGTGGGTAGTTGTACCTTTCTTTGATATACTCATGTTTCGTCGAGTTGATCGATGTGCTAGAGTATTGAGTCATTGTTGTCTATTTCCTTATCTGCGCGTGTGGTGTTCGTCGTCAGATTCTATGGTTAAATGGTTGTCATCATTGCCTTCCTAACTAAAAACAAAAAAAGTTGCACTTTTTTCTTCGCAAGGAGTCTAAACGTACAAGAGTCGTTACATCTCCCTCAATGTATTTGGTTGTCATACGTGACCCCTTTACTCCAAATGTGAGTATGGTCGAAAAGCTATCGTCATCTTGCATCCATCAACAAAACATATCACTGATAACAATCAACATCATAATATCTTATCATATGTACATATGTCACATCAACAACATTCAAGCCCTAACAGTCCACTCCGTGACTCGATCCAGAGTCCAAGGAGTTTCATCGATGCTTCGATATCCTCTAACGTCTAGAGTCCTACACACTCAAGAGAACCTAGTCAATAGCACCCATCATTGTAAAAAAAAAAATAACATATCATCAAATACATAATATCTCATAATCATAATCAAAACAACCAATAGTATAATGACCCGGATCACTTGCATGCAAGTTTCCTCAAAGAATAATTCCACTCAGTGTGCGCAAGAGTGACATTTTACAGAATCTTTCAGCCGAAAAACATTTCTTTCGGCTGAATAACTAAATTCTAATGGAATCGTCAAAATTAAACGGTTTCCAATATTTTCTGCTGAAAAAGCCTTTTTCAGTCGAAAGATGGTGGAGTGAATTTCGTCGGCCGAAAAAAATGAAAACACACGTAGTATTGTTTCATTTCACGCCAAATCGTATAAATACTCTTTTGGCCCAACACATTTAACACAATTCATCGCTTGTTTGATGGTTTTCTAGAGCACCTAAACAAATTTTCAAATCATCTTTTTTCGTTTTTGTTGAATAAGGTAATTGATGTTTGTTCAAGTTTTTATTGGAATAACAATTTATATATTGAAAAATAAATGTTGAGCATTTTTTCAAGGTGAAGCCTTTGTTGAACATAACTTTTGCAGATAACTATACTCATGGGAAACATAAGTTTGCGTAAAAGAAAATTTGATCGCACTCGAGATGAAACTCACCATAACGATCAAAGGAAAGAGCATTATTGGAGAAATAAACAAGAACGTGCAAGTATTGAAGAAAGAAACAATGATAATGTAAATAGATATTTTCAACAAGAAGAAGTCCAACCAGGTATGCATGAATATATTGTCTATATTAAAAGTATAGAATTCAAATTTAAAATATTGTTTAATATAATTGATTGTAATTACTATTTGATGTTTTTCAAAAAACATAAATAGATTTGTCCATAACGTCGATGAAGACATTGAAACCGAAATTGAAGCGGAAGATGTTGAAACTAAAATTGAAGCAAAAGGTGAATCACCTACAGGTATGTAGACAAATTCAGATAATATAAGATGAACACATGTATATAGTTTAGTGAATTTATGTTTGGGTTTTGTTTTTTAATATAAACTTTAAATTGAAATATGCAGGAGAATCTGTCAACATTGATGATGAAATATTATAAAATGTTGATACTGACAAATTTGGGAAGAAAAAAGCTAAGCGTTATATAAGATATCGAACTAAGAATATGTATAATATTTTTTTCAAAGATGAATCAGCAACAGTACAAGCTCAACTTTTACTCTATCTAATAAAGTCAAGAAAGTTAAAAGAAGCTACATCATTATTGGGTATTCAAAAGTCGACAAAAGATACAAAGATGAAACATAATGTCTTTACTAATATAACTAGTGTATTAAAAGCTTTTGGGAAATATTGAAAAAAAAGATGTCGTTGTTGCACCTAGAGTGATAGAAACAACAATTGTTTCATCTAGCAATACAAAAGATCGTTTAAAACAACACATGGAAAAAATGATTGGAACGTCAAGAAAAAAATTGTATAAACATAAAAAAATCCTATTGCAAATAGATTCAAATGATGAACTCGCTTGATGGACAGTGATTTCTAGACAACCCTACAAAGATAGACTTGTAGAAAATGTTAAAGAATTGGCCCGTAATTGTTTCTTGAAAGAATATTGTGTTTCACCACATACAAGGGATGTGTTGTGACGAAGATTAGCACAAAAAAATATGAAGAACATCCAAAACATATATTTCCAATGACACAAATAGAATTGTTCAATCAATTCAAAGAAGAGCACAAAGAAGTTAAAATTTCCATCAATACATTTGTGCAACAAAAACCATGATTTGTTAGACCCATCACTGTTCATGACACTTGTTGTTGTCGTTATCATGTGGAATTTGAGTTGTATTACGAAAACTTTCTTGATTTTGGTAAAACTTTGTGGCTAAGTTCACATCCTCCTTCCACATTCTGTGTTTTTATATCTGAAATTATATATGAAAGAGAAGGTGATGAATTATTTTACCCAAAAAAATGTGATCATTGTGTAAATATAAGTTTGTTTCACTCAAAGTATCCTATTGATATGAATGATCAATCATTTTCTAATATAACAATCAATTGGAAGAGATATGAATATATCAACAACACGGCTCCACATTATTCAAATGTTATTTCCAAAATGATTGATTTGAAAGTAGATAAAATCTGTGTGATATATTTTTTGAAGAAGATTGAGGAAGAAATTTATAAATACACCAAGCATTCACATAGAGCTTGATGGCAAGACCTACAATTCAAAAAATCTCGTGAAGTGTTTCCACCAGGGATAATATTTTTTGTAGTTGATTTTGCAGAGAATTACACATTCGCTGCACAAAAAGAAATACAGAGTGAATATTATCATTCTAATCAATTCACTATATTTGTCCACGTTCTATATAGACATGATCACTAGATTATTGATAACATAGAAAGAACCAATGAAAATCAACATGTTATTAAAGAATATCACTTTTACATAAGTGATGATTGAGCACATCACACAAATTATGTACAACATTGTTTTGATAAATTTTATGATTCATTGACAAAACGTGGTATCAAATCTAATCAACATTAAATATGGTCATATGAGTGTGCAGGTCAGTTCAAATCTTCATAATCATTCTATTGGTTGTGTCGTCTTCATAAACAATCAAACATTACACATTGTTGGAATTTTTTTGAGACTATTCATGGAAAAGGAGAGAACAAAGGTGCAAGGGAATGTATAAAATGAGCACTTCGAAGGTATCAGATGAACCATCATGCCAATCAATTTGAATCCACTGATCATGTTGTTGAATGGTGAAAAATGGCGCTAAGCCATGAAAATAATCCATCAACTGATGTGCGCAAGTGTGTCTAAATATACATGTTACACATATACACATGATATTTTAATTCACGTGTTCAAATTTATATTCAATCTTCAATCATTTTCTTGAGATATTTCAAGTTAACAAGTTCTTGTCTTGTGCAAGTTTTTTTGGTATGTTGAAATCCAATATCTAAATAGATCAATTCCATATGAAGCCGGTAAAATACATGGGACACGTAAAATGCATTTAGTTAAAACAAAATGCTATCAAAATGTGTATGCATTTGATAGAAGAAATGAGTCTTGTTTTTTTTTCCAGTTTGCATAGAGGACACAAAATCCATAGAGATTTGCGAAAACGAAAATGTAGAATATGTTAAATCTTGGAGACATACCAAACTTAATATAAAAGGGAAAATTTCATTTGCAAGCTTAGAGGAGATGGAATCAAATGAAACTATAGTGTCAGTTGATGGTGATAGCGATTCTGATCTTGTTAGACAAGGTAATTTTTATGTTTAATTTTTTTCAAATAACTTGTAGATGTACTTGTGTGATAATCTAACACGAACTATTTGTTGTCCAATATATCCAATTATTTGCAGGAGATGTCTTTGTCATGGTTTCACCTATAGAACCCACTGAAAACATGAAATATTATTTGATGTGATGTTCAAAATAGAATATTTTGATGATAACGATTTTATATATGAAAGATGATCCATTGTATTGAAAGGATATTTTTTTCAAGAAACCCATAAGAACAATACTCATTTTCACTTTCAAGACTACGAGTCAGATGTCATAAGTTGTCAATATAGTCATTTGGTATGTGCAGTGCACATAAAGTTAATAAAAGTTGAATAAAAAAAAAAGTTAGAAAACATAAAATGTCCAAAGACGATCATGAACGAATAATTTAAGATGAAATACCATTAGGATTTCTTTAAACAAGTGACATGTGTACATTCCAAAATTTTATATTTTGCATTGAAAGTACACGTATTTATGAATATATAAGATTCTAGAATCATTTCTATTTTAGTTTACTTTCATGGTCCATTCAATTAAGAAAAGTTGTATTTTTGATGAATTATAAAGTTTACCAAGCCTTGTTTACAATTTCATGGAAGAACCTATAGATTGTATCTAGGGAACCTAAATTGACATATATTTTGGATGATTATACTTTAATCTTACAAATTATCCAAATCGTATACACAAATCCTTTAATGCATGTAACCAATTTACTACTTATAGGATAAATGTGTTCATTATTTGCAATTTGATTTTTCAATGCTTTTTCATATGAACATGATAACTTCATATCAAAACTAGGACACACTTCCATGTCATTATAAGGGACTATTGATAGCTTAGAAAAACTTTAAAGACATCTTAAAGTGTATGATTAACATCCTAATTAAAAAATTCAAGGTAATACATGTATGCTTATCATCCTAATTAAAACATTTAAAGTCATCTTAAAAAGTATCAATTTTAATTATGAAATTGTGAATTTTGATTCCAAAAGTGTTGATATTATATTAAATTGTTAAATTTCTGCATTTAGATTTCGATATCTTGAAGAAAATTGAAATAAAAATGTGTATGATGAACATGTAACAAGCTAATTATATTCTACACTTTAAACATAGTTTTCATTGAATTTGATTGGAAAAAACTTAATTTGAAAATGAAATTGATTTTCTCGCATGATAACAAAAAATAAAAAATAATAGGTCGTCTACTAAATCTTGGTTTGTCGCATTTATATTTTCATAATTTTAATTGAATTAATGTAGGAGTCATATTAATGGCATTAGTGAATACTTCCAATGTGGGGAGAATTGATAATTTCCATGAACCATTTTCTACCCTTACAAAAACAATTTATATCAATATAAATTTTAATGAAAATTGCTTACTTATATTAAAATAAAGTATATTTTAATTTTACATATTAAAATAGGGTCTAATACTTCCAATGTGTAGAGAATTGATAATTTCGATCAACCAATTTTTATACATAAAAATTTATATCAATATAAATTTTATTGAAAATCGCTTACTTATATTAAAATATATTTTCATTTTACATTATAAATCATGTTTTTATTTCAATTTTTATAATAATAATAATAATCTATTTTTAAGGTCACAACCAAGCCACATCAAATTGGTTTATGATACCTCCTTGTTTGTGAGACAAGGCAGCCCCCTCCACCTAGCGATTTGACTGGTAAAGTCTATGGAGGTATACATACCCTATCCCCTCTGGATTTGAACTTGTTACCTCTTAAGAGAAAACACATGTTCTTAACCATTAGTCCCACTGAGGCTGTATTACAAAGTACATGTTTTTATTTCACATTTTCTTGAATAAATAAATTGAAACCTCGAAAAGAAACCAAAGACTAACATAACCAATTTAGTGTTGGACTGTCATTTCATTGTGAAATTTCATAAGAAAATATAAAATTTGATGACTTGTTTTGACTATTTTCAACCATATTTCAAAATCAAACAAAATTTAAATTATAAGTGAGAAACTATAATTTTTATTTCACATTTTCTTGAATATTTCATTGTAAAATTTCATAAGAAACTATATAATTTGATGAACTATGAAATTTGATGACTTGTTTTGACTATTTTCAACCATATTTCCAAATCAACAAAATTTAAATTATAAGTGACAAAATATAATTTTTATTTCACATTTTCTTGAATATTTCATAGTGAAATTTCATAAGAATCTATAAAATTTGATGACTCATTTTAACTATTTTCAAACATATTTCAAAATCAAACAAAATTTAAATTATAAGTGAGAAACTATAATTTTTATTTTACATTTTCTTGAATATTTCATTGTGAAATTTCATAAGAAACTATAAAATTTGATGATGTGTTTTGACTATTTTCAATCATATTTCCGAATCAAAGAAAATTTAAATTATAAGTTAGAAACTATAATTTGATAACTATCTAGATCTTCCATCACTACACAATTAGCTCCACATAGAATCAACTCTACTTCACATACTACAATGATGTTTATACAATAATGTTTATAAATAAAATGAAATAAAACATTTTTAATTTCGGCATAGTATCGTAAACCATAAATTAACCCTTTGAGAAATCAAGTACGAGACAATAAATTGATATTTTGAATTCCAAAATGATCATATATATATTATAATCAAATTTTTAATAGTTACACTGCCAAATACATAGGTTCCACATCCATTTTAGGATGATAACAAAAACTAAGACATTTAACTCCAAAATTCTGGACTCTAAGCCATCACTTTAAGATAAATCACTTCATACCTACAATTCAAACCTGCAAAAGAAAACATAATTCAAAAATAAAAAATTTACAATTCAAACATGAAAAATAAAACAAAATTCAAAAATTAAAAATTTACAATAAAATATATGTACAAATTTAAAATAAAATGTACACATGTACCATTTTATATAAATAGAACAAGTTGTAAAAGAGTTAAGTCTCATACATACAAAAAGAGTTAAGTCTCATCCTCCAACATACTCATTTGCACCAAATATAATTTAGACACCTGTAACAATAAAAGACAATAATAATAAAAAGAAATAACATATATTAGCATATATACTTTAACTAAATATTAAATAAACAATAAGAAATAATAACATACACAACGAGAGTTACACATATTTAAGATTTTCCCTCTTTTTTTATTACACTTTTTTGACACTTTTTTTAAACCAAACTTCCATCACAAAGTTCCAAAACTTCCTAAATAGTTACTCTCCACATTAAGCATACTTGATTTAAACAATTTGTAAAATCTTATCTAAATTCTTAAAAAACATTAAAGAGAAAAATTGTGTTATTGGTTAGAAATTTTTGTATTCAGAGTTAGATAATAATTTAAAAATAAATATAGAACTGTGTATGCAGAAAGTTTACAAATCTCCATATTAAATAATTATTCCAATGAAATACTTATCTCCTTGTGGATAAAGTCTCAAATCCTTCAGGTGAAATTATCATCCGAGGTGATCTTATTTGATCTTATTTACTCAGCAATAAAATACTAATCTCCCTAGCAGTAAAATACTTATCTTCTCTTTTGCAGTGGTCATATAATCAAATTCCATAGTGCCCTTTCAAATTAAAGAAATCATAAATCTCTATATTAAGTCATTCTTCTAAGAAACTACTTATATCTATGAAAGTTCACAAATCTTCATTTTAAAAACCATTATTCCAGAAAATACTTATCTTCTCCGCGGTGGAATAGATGTTCTCATATAATCTTTCATGTACATAAAGAAAACAAATATCTACTCATATATTAAGTCATTCTTCAAAAACCATTTAAATCTCCCATCTTTGGGATGTATTCATATTACATATAATCAAATGTTCTTTGAAATTATATGTGAGATAGCTCACATATACAATATGTGTGAGCTAGCTCAGATATACAATATGCGTGAGCTAGTTCAGATATATGTATATGTGAGCTAGCTCAGATAAAAATATGTGTGAGCTAGCTCAAATATACATATACATAGATTATTTGTAAATCTACTTGAATGTTGGTCTTTGTGGTTACTAACCAATTTAGTTCAGATTTTGACAATACCCTGGCATGAAGGAATTCACTTTGTTGTATGTAGAAAACACAATTTTTCATACTACTCCATTCTTGGACAAGAAGGCAAGGAATTTAATGGAAGAAAATTTAGAAACTTCCCCTTTTCTGATGTGGGATAGAGTCTGTTCTAAAATAATATGTAACATCCCTCTCTTGCATGCACTGAGTGAACTTTTTCTTTGAGGACACTTTCTCACAAGTGATTTGGATTATTATACTATTAAGCATTTGATTTTGATTATGAGACATTATGGGTTGATGACATGTTGTTTTGATGCATTGACATAGACATGTTCTATTAACTCGCTTTTACTGAGTATGCACAATTGTGGACCTCGACGATGCAGAGGCATTGATGGAACCCCGTGGACTCCGGATCGAGTCAGGGAGTGGACTATTGGGGTTTGATTGTTGTATATATGATATTTGTGCATATGATTAGATGATATGATTATGAATATATTTCTGACATGATTCGTTGATGATGCAGGTTGACGATATCTTGATAACCAGACTCACATATGGAGTAGAGGGGTCACACATGACTACCAGAGATGTTGAGGTAGAGGTGTGGACAACAGTCCTGCGACAACCTACTAGCACTTCCGTTGTGGCTCAAACTGTAGGTTAATGATTACCTAGTTCGAGAGGACCCATGTTGCCGTGAGGGTAGACTGCCACAGTCTCTCACGATGATTCTAAGGGGCATGCAATAAGGCAGGAGCCTTATTATTTAGAGGTCCTTAGTCTCCCACAAGATCATCTGGCGGTGTAATGCCCTCCTCGTTACGACAACAACTCTGATAACAGGTGCAAATATTTTTTTTTTTTATTTAGAAGTGTGTGTGCATGTTTAAAAAGGGACAGACCCAATTGGCTCTATGTCGCCACCCAACGACTAACAAGACGCAACCACGATGATCACAACAAGAATACATAAGGTGCACAACAAGTAATGACAAGCATTAAACGACCATAGACATAAGGCGTACAACAAGTAATGAAAATATTTAACGACATACTGGGTTATGCACAGTATGAACACAGAAGGAAGAATCCATAGTAGTAGATTTTAATATTTCTGCACAGGAAAGCAGGGCGTTTAATATTAGTTCTCTGCTCCGGAGTGAGAAAATGTCAGATAGGCTCCTGGCCGACTGCTCAGGCAAAAACTAGTAATCTCCCTCAGGTGTGTCGCAAGAGTGGAACCCTTCCTTTAAAGGGCCCGAGACTCTTGATACGGCACTGGATTCTTCACACAGAAAATAATCACACCCATAACTGTATATACTAAGGCTACAAGGAGGTGTCTATATCTCGCCGACACAAGCAGACCATGCAATGCAAGACAACCAAGAACTACAAATCAAGGACAACCACTACCACTACGGGAGACACAAGTTAGAAGGACTCCGACATTGACCATACACTATTGAGACTCAAGACCTTAATCATATACCAATTACTCCATTTGTTTTCATTAAGCGAAGAGTTACCAACCTAGTCTTAATAATGTACAATTCGTTAACTGCAATCCCTGATACTGAAATTTACTAAATGATTGCACTTAGATTCAAGGACCTTTCTTTTTGTAAGTCATCATTTCCAAGGAAATTATATTAACAGTTTCATGACATATCCATGTCATCACTTTCCTTATTACAATAACATTCAATTAAAATGACAAGGACTTTCCATGTTACTTGTTATTAATAAAACGAAACTACACTAACCTTAGCATGACATAACCATATCCTCACCTTTATATTCTAAAATACCTTTCAATTAAAAGACAATGTCTTTACATTTTATTTGATTATGATTAAAAATGAACTACACTAATCTTGTCATAACATAACCATCTCATCACCTTTATATTCTAAAACACCTTTCAATTAAAAGACAATGACTTTACATTTTATTTGATTATTATTCAAAATGAAACTATACTAACCTATCCAGAAAAATACCCACATCGTTACTTTGTATAGTACAATAGCATTGCTATTAACTTAACGAGATCCTTGCACTTTATTATTATCACTACTATGGAACTACCATAACCTGCCATAATTAACGCAACTTCAACATCCCTTTTCATCGGCACTAAGGTAACATACACATTAACTAAATTATCTAAATGTAGAATCAATGAAGTAACATTAACATTGCTATCTGAATGTATGATTTATATAAATGCATAAAGTAACATTTACAACAACATTTTAAGTCAATAACTTTGCAATAAATTACAACTACCATACCTTTTATATGTCATCACTTAACCCTAAATCTAAAATAACATTCCCTACAAGATAACCATAAAGCAATTTGCAAATCAAGACTGTAACCTACGTAAGATAGGGGTAAACATTAGTGCTACCATTGATATTATATCGTAAATATTAGTGTTACCACTAATATTATATCATAAATATTACCACTGGCATTAGCGTTACCACGAATATTATATAATAAATATTTACACTGATATCATATCATAAATTTCACTTCTTTTCAGTTTATTTCATGATCGTAACCTCGTAAAGACCTTCCCCAGTACCAACCATACAAAAAGGCACGAATCAAGGCAACTGACAACTGGCGAAAATGGGGTCGTTGTCCAATAAGCTAACACTGACAGAATAGTAAAGGCCATACTAGGTAGTCACTAAAGCAGTGGCACTGACTAAGGAGTCCATTGGAAAATGGAGAAATCAATGGAAAAAGAAAAAGACTGAAACCACGTTTCAAGAGAGTACGAGAGAAGGAACGCTCAGAATTACCAAGCAAACGCAGGAAGGAAATCTACCGGCAATACGAGTGATAAAACCCATTAATCAGTAATAAATCATGTTCTGAGAAGGGTAAGTGAATTCGTGGATACCAGAGGTGGAAATACGAGCAGTGAAACCAGATACAAATGCTCGCAGAGGTAAAAAGAAATGCCCACAGTAGATTTAAAAATGCCCACCAAAGTAAAAACGTCCACATACAAAAAGGGATGCCTGCAGAATAGAAACGACCACAGTACGTTTAAACGCCCGTATGGAAATCAAATCACCCCTCCCAAGACCGCGGGCAGTCATATAAAAACAAAAACACTGTCAAGGACCAATCCAAGTAATGGGTTCATGGATAAAATTGCAGAGATGGTATCCAGTAGGTGCCAGGGTTTATCAATAAGTCGTAGGGGTCATGCCCAGATTTGTAGGGATAGAGGGCAGAGAAATCATATGAAAACAAAGAGAAACCACTATTTTTCTAACCCAACACCCAGCCCGAAGTTGGAAGAAACCCCCTCACGCTAACGCTCCTGGAGTTCTGGCCCAAGAATGTAAAATACTCCAAATAAAAACAATAAGTCGACTCTACATAGTCCCCAATCAAATCTAGATCACTGAATCCAATTGTTGAGGTTTCTGTCGCTAACCCAAGGAACACATCCCCCACGTGCTTAAAGGAAATAAAAAAACAGGCAGTTTACAAACACTAAACTAATTCAATCCACAAAATAATTAAAACAAAATGTAGAGATCAAGAAATACCAAATCGCAAATAAGTTTTGGGCAATCACCACTCTGAGTGGAACAACAAAACATAGAAGAAATTGCAGAATTCAAGGGCACGAATCCACGGGGTATCCTCCAGCGAGTTATAACACAAGGATTGCAGCAACAAAAACAACAGAAATGCAGAGAAAAGGTGGGCGAGATCCGTGTGGGTTAATTCATCGAATAAAAAACGCAGAGATAAGAGCCCCGTCATCATTTAGATTTCAAGGTCGTAAATGCAGACAAGAAGGATTATGCAGAAATGTCCAGCGAGATATAAACATGGAAGGGGACAAGATAACACTAGGTATAAACATACTGAAATCATTACAGACAATAATCAGATACAATCCTACAACCTATTGCATTATATTCTACAATATAGAAAAGCATACCGTTGCCTTATAGTCTGCTTCAAAAAACACCCGCACTACCTGTCGCTCTTGCTCTGCGCCGCTCTCGCTCGCCGACCATAGGGACTACACCGGTACCTCCCAGCCAATCGCTAGGGGTACTCTACTTCCCCCTTAGCCCCCCGAGCCGCAAAGGGGCCACACACACTCCAGATGGTTCGTCTAGCTTCCCAGCTCGCCTCGCAAGGCCGAGCTACCACTCCAATCCAAGCTGGGAAAATCCCAACTCCTCACAAGAAATCAGTCAAGTGACAAAACTGACAGTGTAACATTATGCTAACAACCGATCCCCTCCTTCCTCATCCCCCTTTTCTTTTATAGAGTTTTAAGACCCACCAAATTTCCCTAATTCACATTTTAAATTAAATTTTAATAAAATATTTCAAAAATTCTCCAACGCACAAGTGTCGTCCATCCCCCTCTTTTCTCCAAAAATATTTTCTTTAATTTATTATTTGTCTCAAATCCCTCACCCACCTAGAATCACTCTTAAATTTACTCCTAGGTGTTCCTAGATCCTCTTACATGCTTTTAGTAAATTTCCCTAAAATGAAGCTATTAAATTTAACTCATTTTAGGAAGTTCTTAATTGCAGATTCCTTACTATGTTGACTTTGTTTTTTTTACCCTATGTCCCCTTATTTCCTTTATTACTTAATTTCCCTATTTTTATTATTCCCTTCCTTTTTAAAACCAAAAAGGTAAATGCGCTAATTAATCTTTTCATTTATTATTTATTTAATATCTTTTCTTCTTTCACGAGTTAGGAATTAATTTCTTCTTTGCAAATTTTTAAATCCCTTAGTTTAATTAAATCCTTACTCTCTTCATTTACCCCAA
>SNQJ01S0031939.1:102522-129892 GCA_010110895.2 Picea sitchensis | reverse complement strand
CATAAAGAAACAACATGTAAAACAAGAGAGTAATAAGTTACATGAAGAAATCACTTCACCACATGATCATGACATAAGAATCTGGAGACAATAACGTCTTTGTATTCATCCAAAAATCACCTACAGTCTGCTAATCATCTTTACAATAGATGGTGATATTACCATCCCATCCTTCCCTACTAGTCTAAACTGATGAACCCTTTTACATTAAAATTACATGAATAAATAGGAGAGATCACCCCTAAATATTAAGAGTTTGAATTCAACCACCTCGGCCAAAAATAGAAATAAATCCCTGAAAATCCTGAACTGTCCGCCATGAAAGACGGGTCGAACTGCTAAAAAAAGGGGTCAACTCAGACATTTGTTTCTCCTCAACGGTGACACCTGTGTAAAAATTGAAATATTTTGTTGTATATGAGCATGTGATGGACAAAAAACTCTTTTGGTTTTTCCAAATTCATCTCCATCTCACCGAAATAGCTCCCGCAAAATCATGACTGAAACAGGAGAAAACGAAAGCCTGAAAAATGGGGCCCAAAGATGGCTTCGATTATCCCTGATAATGGAACTTGTGTAAATTATGGGAGATATTTTTGTTCTTCATCCCGTTCTGAACAAAAACCTCTCTCGGTTTTTGAAAATTCGTCTTCGTTTGTCCGGAATCACCTTCGAAAGTAGACTGGTAAAACTGGCGAAAAAGGTCATTTTGTGAATTTGGGGGAGGGCGGTTTTGCAGGGGAAGATGGTTTGCCTGGAAACCCCTGAGGTGTTAAGGGGTATTGGGAGGGGGGGGGTCCGATTTCACTAGGAGGTGACAAATGTCCCTCCCAATACCACTTGCTCGGACCCCCTAGGTGTTGATGGGACGTGAGGGAGGGGGGGTCCGGGTTGTACGAGGGAACGTAAGCGTGAGACTTAGGATAGTTTTCTTTTTTTATTTATTTGTTTTGTTTTTAATTTTTGTTTTTGTTAATTCTTTTTGTTTTTTACTTTTTTGTTTTAATTGTTTTTTATTTGTTTATGTTATATTCGAATTTTGTTTTTTATATGTTTTATATTGTTTTATTTTTAATTGTTTTTTATTTAATGTTTAATTAATATTTTGATTAATAAAATACTAACTTAATTATTAATTAAGTATTAACTAGTCTAACATATTTTAATTAATCTAACTACACTAAATTTTATTACTAACATTATTAATCTATTGTTTCTTTTTTCCTAAGATTGTTTATTCATGGATGAGTGGCGGGCGAGATGTAACCAATGGGACAAATGGATAAGGGAGTGAGTGGCGCAGAGGTGAATGAAGGATGTAGCAGGGTGATGAAGGATTTGACACAAATGGATAGAGGGGGGAAATGGAATCAACCGAGCCAGATGTCGTCATCACGGGAGAAACACCAAATAAGAAACTAAAGAGTCATGTTACTTATGATTATAGGACCCCAACAGTTCCCAAAGTTATAATATTGGATGTGGGTGGCCTTGAAAGCATGTATTCCAACCTATTTTTGTTTGTCTTCTTATACTTGATGACTAGATGAAACTATTGTAAAAACACCATCCACTTGTAGTGTCTGGTTTGTTGTAACTTACTCCAGGCCTACAAATATTGTAGTGTCTAGTGTTCTATGTGGATTTTAGTCTCCTTTCCCATTAGATAGTGCCTCCAATTCTAGAAATCTTGAACCAGGGCATAGAGTTCCTTGTCATAGGTAGGGTAGTTGAGAACTTCCCCATTAAATAATTCATAATAATAGTGTACATGCCTTTATCCTTGCATAAAAAATGCTCATGTGGCATACCCACTTGCATATGTCTCTACTTCGAAAGGATTTTTCAAGTTTGGTAATGTGAGAACTGGTGCTTGGCCGATCTTTCTTTTCAGCTCATTGAAATCCTTATGTTGATTCTTCCCCCACTGGAAAATCCTACAACTCATTGTTATGTTGTGGAGTGGTGAAACTACTGCTGAAAATGAATCTATGAACTTCCACAAGTACTGTGTTTCCCCAAAAAAGCTCCTAAATTCAGTGATATTTGTCGAAACTGGTCATTTCATGATGGCCTCCATCTTTGTGAGATATATCTTGAGTTCCCCTCCACCGATCAGATACCCAAAATACACAAATAATTGTTGAGAAAAGTCATATTTATTGAGGTTATCCAACATGTGGTACTTTTTCAAGGTCTCTAACACCTTCATAAGATGTGATATGTGCTCTTCCTCAGTAGAGATATCAACCAATATATCATCAAAATATGTTATAACAGATGAATCTAAATATGTGTGTAATACATCATTCATCAATCTCATAAATGTAGTTGGTGCATTACACAAGCCAAATGACATGACCAACCATTCATACAAACCTTTTCTTGTCTTCAAGGCGATATTCTAGGTGTATTCTTATTTGACATGTGTCTGGTGGTATTATGTTTTCAGATCCAACTTGGTGAGGTACTTGGTGTGTTGCAACTGGTCTAACAAATCATCGATCCTAGAGAGGGTATTGATTGTTGTGTGTAATATTTTTTAAATCTCTGTAATATTTACACATCTTCCAAGTCCCATCCTTCTTGGTTACTATAATTATAGGTGACCCATAAGGTGAGGTGCTCAATCGAATCAGTCTCTTCTCCAAGGAATGTTTCAACTTCTTCTTCACTTCATTTTCTTTTAGAACGGACTATCTATACATCTTGATGTTCATAAATCAAGAGTCCAGTAATAAGTGGGTGGTATCCCTTTAGTCTCCTGGAAAAATATTTTGTATGCATGTATAAAATCCTCCAACTGATGTTTCTACTCTTTAGTACACCCCTCTAAGGATTCCTTTACTCTTGTTGACTCATCATCATACTAATTTTCTCTTAAGAAAATTAAAACATATTTCTTACTGGAACTAATTAACTTCTTGGCTTGGTTAGCACTTACCAGTGAGATATTAGATTTACCTTTGTGTGTGTTGATTATGTGTGACTTCCCATCCTTGATCAGGTAGTAATGGTTGGCTCTCTACATGAATATTGTATCCCTCATATACATGTAGGGTCTCCCAAACACTGCACCACATATGTCCAGGGGTGCTACATCCAACACCACTTCATCAATAAAGTTTGCACTTACAACAAATTTAATCTTACACTATTTTGTTACCTTGATATTTGCATCCTTGTCTACGCAACCCAATGGATAGGGGCTAGGATGAATGTGAAACTCCAATCCAAGATTGTTGACCAGATCCACTGCTATGAGATTAGCTTGTGAACTGGAGTCAAACAAAGTGTCCATCTTGGTCTTCTTTACTTGGATATTGATGTCGAAGAGTTTATTCATCTCCTTCTCTTCCTGGTGATGAAGGATACTTGGATTCACTTCCTTCTGCACTAATGTGCATAAAATATCCGCATCCACATCGTGTCTATTTTCAACCTGATTTCTCAACTCCATGGCTAGAAGATTCTTTTTCTTTACATCCTTCTTGCAGTTCTTCAGGTTCATCTTTGGATGTAGTTTCCAACACTTTTCCTCAAATTGACCATCAATATTGCAATGGTTATAATGGTTGTTGGGATATTTTCACTGATGTGCAGTGGTTGTCATATTTTTATCCTCCCCCCCCCCTTACACTTCTTCTTCCTCTCCTTGGAATCTTCTTGGTGCTCTTTCTGCTCGGAACTACTTGACTACCCTTTCTTGTGGCCTATGTTTTCCAGTATGGTTCCTATACACATGGTTCATCCACTTTCATTGGATTGAAAATCATCACTTTATTTCATAGATGACTATGTAGACCCCCCAAATAATTTAGAAGTACATATGGGTTCTTGGGATAAATACCCATCATGATGCCCATTTTTTGAACTCGGTGGTGTACTCCTACACACTCTACCTCTACTTTTTCTTGAAGTAATGCTAATGGATTCACTGGTCCTCTACATACCCAATAGGATAGAACTGGGAATTAATGAGGGTTTTGAAATCCTCCCACTTGGTTATTGGTGGATCACTCTCCAACCTAACTATTTATGTGTGACTTTCCCACCAGGTTAAACCATGGCCCTCTAACTACAGTCTAGCAAATGATATTTCTTGCTCCTCATCTATATGGTGAATGTTTAAATAAACTTATAGTTGTTGCAACCAATGATTCATTTTTAATGCATCGATCTCACCTTGGTATGGATTTATGTCCACTTTCACTTCCATCTTGAATAGGGATTGTGAAGGGTTAACTACATTCGAACTGGGCTGCTCTTTCTCATGCTCCTTCCTTGACTCCTTTTCTGGATCTCCATTATCTCCTTATTCCACTTCTGATCCAGTCTTACATTTAGAGCCTCCAGCCTCCCCGAATGGCTCAATATTTCTCACTAGAGTCACCATGAGGAGGGACATATTGCAAGATATGTCAACGAATTTCTCTTCCATCCTTGCAAATCTCTCCTCTACTAGATCTCAAGGGTTGTTATGAACAAACTCGTTGGTCATGGCTAGGGATTTGTGACATTATTCTTAAACCAATCCATGGATCCCTGAAACTTCCCACAAATACTCCCAAAAACATTCTCCAATACCAATATTATATGTAAACTGCCATGAATATTCCACTGGAACAATTCGTCACAAAAAATATTATAATATTTTGAAATCTGAGATTTGTGCAGTTTATTTTCTTAGATCCTAGAGTTATTGTCTCTAGCTTATGGCTTGAATTTAAGAAATAACTGAAATATTAAAATGAAATAATAGGCACAAATACACACCATCCACACAAATTAACACAATATTTGACCTGGGAAACCCAATACGAGAGAAAACCCAGCTAGAAGGTGAGGCCTATGCTCTTCTCTCTTTGCTTTGGTTATAAAATGCACATACAAAGGAATGAGAACTCATTATGGAGTTACCTTTCCGCATTGTGGCATGAATAGATGCTACAGAATCCTCCTCCTCCTCTATTATGCTCACAAAATACCATTCTCGTATGTTTTTCTCAGCTATGGAACAAGATACAATGCAAAAGAATGGAACCCCTTCTCCTCCTAGTAGCCCAATATTTAACATAGCCTGATAACCATCTAGGGGTAGGGTTTTGACTTCCTCAACCCTCAATTGTGATAAGGTTTTGGATTTTATAGAATCTTCTTGAAATTACACACGTGGCTATCCCCATATGCATGAATAACGAGGGTTGACATAGCATCCTCCTATACCATGGTGATCAACATAGTAGGTCAACTTGCAAGAGGCATAACATATGCAATTGATCTCTAAGTGATGTGATTTTTGCGCCATTGGAAAGGTATCTGAGTGTAGATAAAAATGAATGGGTCTCAGCTAAATATGAGAATTTTGACCCAAAAAAATGCCATTTGATTCCTCAAAATAGCTCCAAAACGTTTCAAACCCTAATTTTCTAAACTAGGACATGTTAAAATGACCCTACAAGATAATTCCTCCAATTTTTCCCACTCTGAAAGTATTGAGATAGATGAAAAATAATATAATGATCCAATATAGATCACCAAAGATAGATTTTTTGGTTCACTGAAAGACATATTTTTTTATTCACCGAAAGACAAATTTTTCGGTTCACTGAAAGCCAAATTTTGAAGTTCGTCGATGAGGCAAATTTTGAAGTTCACCAATAGGAAAAATTGTGAAGCTCACTGATGGAAAAAATTTGTTGTTCATCGATGGAATAAAATTTATTGTCTGTCAATGAGACAAAATATGGGGTTCATTGGTGGACAAATTTGTAGTTCGCCGATGAAGGGAGAATTTCGTAGATTGTCAATGGAAGAATTATTTAGTTCACCAATAGAAGAATTATTTATCTTACCGAGGGGGGTGATGATATGGGCGTATCAAGGGATTACAAGTGGACATCACTTCCACATCATCATCCACGTGCCTTTCCATGTAAGCCAGTTTCCAATCAACAAGATGGTATAATTTTTTTTTTTAAAGTTTGGAGCCAAAAACTTGTTTTATCCATAACATGAGAATAAAAGCTCTGATGTGAATGAAATTTTAAGGGTAGGTCCATAGTGAGGTAGTGGTCGTCCTACTAACATAATGATTAAAAGTTAATGTTTTTTGGGTTATTGTTATTTTATTATCAATGTCCCACTCCATCCTTTGTATTTCTTGTGTGTGTGAGTGTGTTAATCAAAGAGACATATATGTCTATTTCGTAGCATCCTTGAATTGTTTCTAAGACACTAAAATATCCTAACCTCCTATCCTTCCCTCATGTACCACATTGGTTGTTCATATTGTTCCATGACATATATGATTTTGGTATAGTACATATGTTTTGGTCATGTCCCTTGTGTGTGTGTGAATAAAAGAGTTTGATGTGCCGATGTTTTTATATTCTAGTATTATTGCAAGACTATAAAATATCGTTCCCACACACACTATAAAATATTGTGTGTGTGTGTGTGTGAATAAAAGAGTTTGATGTGCCAATGTTTTTATATGCTAGGATTATTGCAATACTATAAAATATCGTTCCCTTGTATCCTTCCATGTTTTCCCATATTTTACTTTGGGATTAGTCCCCTAAAACATATAAATCTTAATATATTTTTCAACACTTCTTTATTGTTCTCAACAAAGGTCAATAAGATTAAAGTTTGCAACTAATACTAGAAGAATACACAAAATTTTTGAAGGAAGGAGTTAATATTTGAAGGCCAAATTGAAGAATGAATGTCATTTGATTGGTCAAAGATTACATAATAGAATAGATATTATATTTTAAAATCCTTTCCAATATTGTGATAGAATAATCAAGACACCAAGACTGTCCTTCTACAAAACAAATTGGACGATTATAGCTTTGCTTCAAGTGTTGTGGCCAAGTTTTGACTAAGTGCTAGCATAGAGAAGTGTCAACAAAAGTTGTTCCACATAATACATGAAGCTGGAAAAGCCTGAGTATGAGGAACCACATAAGTTTGAGTATAAAGAGTCCAAGGAGTCATGTCATAAGTCCTCTATGCTCAGTCTCTCCAACCCTCTATGCACTTTTATGAAGACACATATGCTTTTTATAAGTGTGGTACAACTAGCATATTCTCTAGTATATTTGAGAACATTATGTAACCACCTATGCATCGTATATATGAGCATTGTTATGTAATGAGGAGATAGTTACTTGTTAGTTTTTTAGTTGATAGTTGTTGATATTTCTTGTGAGAATTATGCTTTGGTATAATCTTTGCACATGACTTGTTATGTAATTTTTAATATGTGAATACAATAGAAGATCATTCTACTCACATCTATGTTCTTGTGGCTTATTTGGATGAAGTGGGTATCATTATTTGCAAGGTGAATGCTTTATATTAAGTTAGCCTGAATGAATGTGATTAAATGATAACTAATGGATTATGCCATTAAAATTTATATATTTAATACTATGTACATTATTAACATGAAAAATATCATACACACCTTGGATGCAACCTTCTTCATTTGAAAGGTTGAATATGTCGACATCATATTCTACATCGCGCTTGTGTTGGATGCCTTTTGTAAACATTGGGTCTATCATATAGAAAATAGCATGGTTATATTGTTGGTCCCCTTAACAAATTTTGATTAACATAGATGTAGTGGAGGTTTAAGAGGTCAAAGTTCAAGATTGGTTGGAAGAAAAAATTCATGAATTTGCTTGTCAAGAAAGTGTCTACATGGGAGAAGGTGTTGTGAGATTTAAATATAAGTACCTATTTGAGTGCCTCCATGAGATTTTATAGGTATAATTATTAGGAAAATTGCATGGATGGATTTAAATAATTAGAGAGAAGAATCAACATTAATGTCCACAATCAATAGTTTCCATGGACCATTGAGAAGTTGCTAAAGATCCAATGGTATGACCATAAGTTGACCCAAGTGAGTGATTTTTGGTACAAAGGTGTTGTAGAAATATATGCTTTGGATTTCATAGTAGTGTGTCAATAGTAATTAACCAAGACACTATATTTATTTAAGAAGGGGCGTCATAGAGGATTGATTGAAGAAACACTAGTGTGGAAACAATTGTTGATGGTGGAATGGGTATGTTTTCAAGTTCCACTAGGATGGAAGTGTAATCCCTGAGTGGGGGATGGAATGGTAGGAGGACATGATGGCAGAGTTGGAGTCATAAGTTACTTATAGTTCAACATATTTTCACCTGCAGTTTTGGTATTTGAACCCTGCAACAAGCCATGCTACCAAGGAAGCATGCTGAAATTGTAGCTAAGTCAATCCCTCCTATGTCCTACCATTTATGTTGTTTGATTTTTGATAAGATATAGTGCTCATTGATATGTAGGGTTAAAGTGTGTGTTTAATCAGTTTCCAAAGTACACCTACTATAGTGGCATTGAAAAATGTGAGTGTGACCACTAAAGGAAATCACAATTTATCTTTAGTATAGCCACTTCCAAAAGATAGGGCATAACATTGAGGATTACTCAGAGTTGATTATGAAGTGGGAGGTGCATGATAGAAGGTAGGATGGTGTAAACATGGTCAATTCAGATCCAAATATCCTTGTTGGTGATGTGGTGGGTTGCACATGTATAGGCATAAATATCATCACCTAGGGTGGGGCCAATATAGGAAAAAATGTGGGAACCATAGATCAACGGCCTATTGTAGAGATCTACCAAGGGAAGTAGCCTTTGATGTAGTTAAAAAGAATATATATATTCACACTATAGTGAAGGCATTGCCAAAGTTTGTTTTCCCATGAGATGTTGGTTCTACAAAAGTGGAAATATTTCTCTCTATATTCCGGCCACTGAGTAGATGCATGAGCCTAACAATGTAGTCACTAAAACATAAAGTCTAGTGATGGTTGAAGACATTCCTAAAAATTTTGGAAGATGACTAAGTTGTAGCAAATTTAAAGGGGGTACTTGTGTGGTTGATTCAATTACCCATCGAGGTTGTAGATTGAACCCTACATAGTGTGCAAAGATGAAGACTAGGGAAGGAATTTCATTTGAATGCATTAAATATGGGATATGGGGTGTCAGAGGTATTGCTCGACTTGGGATTAGATGTGAGTATATTTCCAAATAAATAGCGGAAGTTCATGGTATGGTTGAGTTTGGTCTATTCATTGATTCGACTATATCTAGCTAATTGGTCACACATTGTTTAATTGGCATACTATAATATATGGAAATTGATCTAGATAGTGTTAAAAATTATGCAAATTTTGAAGTTAACAACATATTGGATGATAAGAATTGCTATGTTTCATTATTGGGGATATATTGGGTGTTTGGTAATGACACTATTTTGAATATGAAATAATGAAAATTTTCATTCAATAAAGAGTGCCATCAAGTTGTTTATCCTTTGGACCTAATGCTACATAAACACTTTGTGGATACAACTAAGGAAGTGTTAGATGAAGGTGCCTTAGATTTGTTGTACAATATTTTTGTTGGGAACCTAGAGGATTGTGTTAATCTGATAAATGGTGGAGAGTTAAATTGGTGTAGAGTGTGTTCCTTTGCAATATATTTTGAAGATTCATTTAATGTGTGGTAGAATGGAGAGTATGATTAGTTCACATGGTGATTTTTATGCTACAAGGATGAGATTGGATTGGTGTGACACCAAAGGACATGTTGAAGTTTGACGACAAGACTAATGTGACCAAATTTGTGGAATATGTGGAGGAATAATTTGTGATCAAGTAGAGGATTATAATGTTGGATCTCAATTTGGTAGAGACCCTAGTTAAATGGTGGGAAACATGTAAGAGTACGTTTAGAAATAGTTCTGACTTACTCATACATGTTGATATTTGTGAGGTGAATTACATGACATAGGGTGTTCCAATTCAACAATTGGTGCATAAATTTGTGCACACCTTAGAGCCATTTTCGAATAACTGGTACTTACAATCATAACTACAGAGGTAGATGAGTAATTCGTTGGAACTACAGGAAATGTTATATGATACTTTCTAACTATTTCGGGGGGGGTACGTGATTTGTAGGGGTGATTTAGTGCATTTAGTTTTTCTCACGGATGGACCACCTGAGATTGTTTGATCATAGGTTTTTCAAAGGGGGCATATAAATTAACCTTTCATAAGCAAACCTCGTAGATGTAGACCTTGTAGAGGAACTTCAACATTTGCAGTCCAAGGAAATGGAAGGTCAACACATAATCCATGATACATGCCCAATACAAGTTATCCAATGTATTACCATGAGCTATTGTGAATGAAGCAAGTTAACATTGAGACCAAGGAAGAGCCAAAACTAGTTATTATTGGGATGAGCATATGGTCACAAAGATTGTATATTTGCTCTATGAATATGCCAATATTTTCCCCTTTCATAAGCAAACCTCGTAGATGTAGACCTTGTAGAGGAACTTCAACATTTGCAGTCCAAGGAAATGGAAGGTCAACACATAATCCATGATACATGCCCAATACAAGTTATCCAATGTATTACCATGAGCTATTGTGAATGAAGCAAGTTAACATTGAGACCAAGGAAGAGCCAAAACTAGTTATTATTGGGATGAGCATATGGTCACAAAGATTGTATATTTGCTCTATGAATATGCCAATATTTTCCCATGTAGTTTCACAAAAATGAAGGGCATGATTGGAGAAATTGATGAGATGAAAATTGAATTGAATCCATCCACTTAGTTGATCAAGAAAGGACCATACATAATGAACTTTCACTATAAAGAACATGTGAAATGGGTGATATAGTAAAATGTTAGATGTTGAGTTGATCTTTCTGGAAGAGGAGTCAAATTGGATTGATCTAATCATGATATAGGGAAATAAAACAAGTGGAATCCACATTTGTGTTGATTTAAATAGACTCAGTGAGGCTTGTGTACATGACCCCTTTCCGACTCATTTTAGTCATGAAATTTTGGAGAGGGTCATAGGGAATGATGCATACTCTTTTGCAAATGGATTTTCATGCTATAATCATTTATGAATAGTTGAGGATGATAGTGAAAAGTAGTGTTTGTCACAGAATGGAGATAGTATGCCTACCACATAATTCAATTTGGACTGAAGAATGGACTAAAGTGTTGCTGTTGCATTGTTCCAAGAATAGATTCATAAGTTTTTGAAGATTTACTTGGATGACTAAACATTATACATCTTGCTAAAGGATCGTGCTAAAAATTTCATGTTAAGGTTGGATAGGTGTCAACACATGTAGTTGTTGTTGAATATTTAGAAGTGCATATTTTGTACCACATTCAACATTTTGTTGGGTCATATCTTCTACAAATAAGGCTTGTTGGTTGATCCTACAAAGATCTCAGTAATTGCCAATTTTTGTGCACCTTGGAATGTATCTACACTACGATCTACATTGGGAAATACAAGTTACTATCACATATTTCTCAAGGGGTATGTGGAATTGACAACACCAATTGAAGAGATTTTGTTGAAAGGCTTTTCCTTTGTCTAGACAGAAGCCTACAAGGCATAGTTTGTGGAATTAAAACAAAGGATAGTAACCACCACGATTCTAGATTGGAGTAGTATTTTCATGTACATGTGGATGCATTTGACATCACACTGGGAAATTTTCTGGCATTGCTATGGGATGGCACACTAGATCACTTGGTATACTTCATTAGTCTAAAAGTGGCATAGGTTAATTGTAATTACATTATGATGGAATGAGAAGGATCAACCATGGTGTATGCACTCCATAAGTTTACACATTTCCTGCTAGGTTGCATGTTTGCATGTTCAGGTTTTTTACCAATCACTCAATGTTGTAATATCTAGTAAACAAGACAGTATTGGAAACTTGGATTTGCCTATGGTTAGTACTATTGTCACCTAAAAAGGCCCATTGCGCAAAAAATAGTTTTTGTCCATGGGGCCTACCTTTAACCTTAGGCCAAATTATGAAAACTGGCCAAATGACATATTTGAATGTAGGGAGTGGATAAAACATGTTTATTAGCGTCATTGATCATCAAGGTGTTGATAGAATCGAATTTTGGCCCTTTAAAGTATGAAATGTGGTTTTTTACTATTGGCCCTGCATTGGGTGAAATTATTCTTATTGGCCAAATGAACAATTTAGATGTAGAGAATGGATTAGATAGGGTTTTTAAAGTCATTGATCATTATGGAGCTGATAGAATATAATTTAGGGGTATAGAAGTATGAAAACGTGATGGGACCCACTTTAGGCCAAATTGTATATATTGAAAAAATGACCTATTTGAGGGTAAGGCTCGGCTCATAGATTTTTTTTAAAGCTCAGTAATGATCATGTACCTAACAAAATTCAATTTCGACCTCAAGGATTAAAAAAATATGGCTTAAAAAAATCCCACTAGAGTGCCCAATTTCATGTATTATTACTAAAGTACATTAAAAACTCATCGAACAATATCATTCAACAAGTTATTGGAAATCCTTCTCTCTGTACTATGCATTTATTATAATGGCTTATAATTCAAACTTCATAGGTAGGAGACATAGAGTTATGAATCTCATAAACCAAGGATGCACACATTTTTAATTGGCATTTTTTAGCTAGTTTTCTATGAAAAGTTCAACTAGATGGTTCTTTTTTTCTAGTCCACTAATAAAGAAGTAATTTTAGGAGATTGTTAATGAGGCCAGTAGCTACATATGACACAGTACATTTTTCACCATGTAGATATGTAGGAAACAAAATAATTATGAACATGTGCCATGTTAATATGCTTGGTTATCAAGTTTCAATGCCTCGAACCAAAAATTGAGACATTTTTTTAAAGTTTGAGAATGAAGATCATTTGTCTTAGTTTTAGAAGCCAAAACAGATCATAGTGGGGGGATATTGGAATCATACTTTTCATAGTGGCACTTTGTCCTTGAATTTGCAGTGCAAAATTCTCCCAATTTGCTTTCTTATTTGAGAAATCCTTAAGGGGAATCTAAGTTTCCCTAAGACTAACCTATATTTGAAATCTCATAATCCAAAATCATTTATATCTTCCATGATGATCAAATGAAAATCATAGAAAGGTATTTTATCCTCCACTTGTTGGATAGTGCATTTTTTTGTGTGATTTTGAGCCCTATAAGCTTTTTCTGGGCAAGATGGACATCCTTGCATGACGAGTGCCAATTTTAGCCTCCAAAAATGGGTAATTTCATAGGTTTTAGATGTGGAAAATGTATTTTAGTGGAAAATTGATGGTTCTCATTCATCTTACCCATCATATCGATGACCTAGAAGCTATCGCAAAATTCTCCTCATCAATATTTGCAAGAGTTGGAAAAGTTTCCAACTACTTTTTTTAATGATGGTTGACAATAAAATTGGAATTGTGAAGAATGGGGAGCTTGATAAAATGAATTCCACTAAATCCTCCTATGTTTTTTATCCTCTCTCCATGAAAAGTTTAAATTTCATCAATGGGGGTGTTGGTGTAATACAAGAAATGACAATTGGGTTATTAAAGAGGGTTCACGCGGGAATTATGTTCATTATTCACGAACCACCACAAATTCACCCTCATGAACCTACATGCATATTACATGATACATGGAGTTTTTGGATTAGATGTAGTGAAACAAGAGTGCATACCCATGTGACTTGGACTTAATAAATAAATGGGGCTTAAGTACCATCATACTAGAACAATACATTAAAAAAATTGGAGTTAATATTTGAAGGCTAAATTGAAGAATGAATACCATTTGATTGGTCAAGGATTATAGAGCATAATAGATATTATATTTTAAAATCCTTTCCAATACTGTGAAGGAATGATTGGGACACCAAGCATGTCCTTCTACAAAAAGCAATGGAAATTTATAGCTTTGCTTCAAATGTTGTGGCCATGTTTTGACTAAGTATTGGTGTAGAGCAATGTTCAACAAAATATTATATGCATAAGACATGAAGCCGCAGAAGCCTAAGTACGAGGAACCACATAAGTTTGAGTATATCCAAGGCATCATATCATAAATTATTTATGCCTAGTCTCTCCAACCCTTTGTGCAATTTTCTAAAGACACATATGTTTTTTATAAGTACAATACAACTAGCAAATTCTCTCGTATATTAAAAAATATTCCGCAACAACTTCTGCATCAATGTGTGTGTGTGTGTGTGTGAAAATTGTTATGTAATGAGGATCTAGTTAGTTGTTAGTGGGTAGATTAAAAAATATATATTTCTTGTGATACTTATTCTTTGATACGAGTTATGTGCATAACTTGTTATGTAATTCTTAATCTGTGAGTGCATTGGAAGAAAGTTCTTCTCACATCTATGTTATTATGGCTTATCTAGATGAAGTGTCTAGCATTATCTACAAGGTGAATGATTTACATCATGTTAGCCCAAATGAATGTGATTAAAGGATAACTAAAGGATTATGCCACATGACTTTAAGTATTTAATTATTTATACAATATTAACATGAACAATATCATACACACCTTGGGTGGGACCTTCGTCCTTCGAAAGGTTGAATATGCTAGCATCCTTTACTACATCAGTCTTGTGTTGGAAACCTTATGCTGATATTAGGTCTAATATAGAGCCAATAGCATGGTTCTATTGTTGGGCCCCTTAATGAATGTAGAGTAACAAAGATGTAGTCTAGGTTGAAGACGTTCAAAATTCAAGATTGTTTGGAAGAAAGAATTAATGAATTTTCCTATCAAGAAAGTGCATATGTGGGAGAATAAGTGCCTATTGAGTGACTACATGATATTTTCTAGGTATAATTATTAGTAAAATTGCATATATTTCTCAAAATAATAATATATAAGCATTGGCATTGACTTCCACAATCAACAGTTGAGTGGACCATCGAGAGCTTGTTAAATATCCAGTGGTATGACCATAAGTTGACCCAAGTGGGTGATTTTTGGTACAAAGGTGATGCATAAGGCTATGGTTTGGAGTTTGTAGTAGAATGTCAATGGTCATTAACCAAGATAGTGGAGTTCTTTAAGAAGGGACCACATAGAGGATTGATTGCAGAAATACTAGTGTGGAAAAAATCATTGATGGTGGAATTGGGTGTGTTTCCAAGTCCTACTGATATGGAAGCATAAGACCTGAGTGGGGGGGTGGAATGTGTTGGGATAGGAATTTAAACATAGAGGAGAATGGATCTGAGATTAATGGTGGTGTCTAAATACACCATTGCACTGAAGCACGAGCATGCTCCATGTGATCACAAAAATAAATCTCCCAACGATGATAGATCGATCACAAGGATCATCTATATAAAGTTCCAGTCACAGGCCAAACCAAAAATCATGGGATGGAGTCGGTTGTACCTATCCATAAAAAGTGGATTTGGGATCCGACGTGGATATGGTCAACCAAGATTTTAGTCGGTCATCGACCCAAATAATTGGTCAACTCCCTTAATCGACAAGGTGAGGTTTATTATGGAATGGAATGTTCCAACACCCCCTTGTAAACTCATCTTGGCGGAAAACAAATTACACAGCTTTCCCCCCTGAATTTTATTTGACTACAAAAGATGATCAAAGATGGTACAACAACACTCTTGAAGAAGTCTGATCACCATCAACATTGATCAAGGTAGGAAAAGGTAGTCATCCATTGCAAACTAGTTGCAAAATTTGTTGTCAAAATACAGTCCCAATCGATCAGTCGACTAGAAAACAAGACAAGACAAGCCAAACGATCAATCGACTAGACAAGACACACACCAATATAATCAATCTTAGTCAATCCAACAATATCTGCCAAGCTAGACAATCTCTATATCCAACTAGTCTCTGTATTCAATATAATAATCAAAAGTACATCTCCCAACAACATAGTTGAACATGGTTAGGTCGGTCTCAACAAATACAAGTCAAATCAATAAGAAAGCACATCAGTTGGTTTTACACATCAGAAACTTCAATTACTCCCCCCCATAAACACAACTGAGGGATCAAAGTATCAGCAATAGATTCTTCATCAAAAACACCAGTCGATGAAAAATAAATAGTCGAAACATAGTCAAAGAATATGTAGTCGAAAACTTCTAGTCGATTGTCATCTCTGGTCGAATCTTAGTCGACCAATATCCCAGTCAAACTCCATTCAAATGTCATGTTGGTTCGATCCTTGGTCTACCACTGCAAAGAAATCATTAATGAAGAGGAACATTGCATGTTTGTACAACAGAGGATACACAACGGTATGAATTCCTCAAGCATATAGATATATTTTCCCATAACCATTCACCAATCCAACCAAAATATATCCTCGTAGTTGGTACTAGTCCATAGTTTTGTCTTTCACATCTCTTTTGAAAAGACCGGAAATCATAATTTCCATTTATTCGATGGAAAGGATGACGATAAGAAACAGAGTTTTGTGTTGGTTGATCAGAAGAATATGACTCAAGTTCTCATGTACTCTCAGAAGTAGAACAAACCATTTTATCAAAAGCAATATTCTTATATTCTAGCAAGTTAGGATCAACCATCTCATCAATTTGTTTATCACAATTAAAAATAGATTTATCCTCAGGAAAATCAAACTGAAATCCACCTACAACAAATAAAACTTCCATGGTTGCATCAAGTCCAAGTGTAGGAAAGGAGGAAACAACAACATCATATCCAAGAAATATTATTGGTGACTTCATCTCAGGCGTAATAGGAACAACAATACCATATCCATTCTTCCCAAGTCCTCCTCTGATGTATCCCATATTGTTGATCAATTGGGATCCTATACATGTAGTATGTTTTTCAAAGCTGGGAGAAACAACACAATTATTGGTATTAATGCATAAATCAACAACATCTTGCTTACAAAGAGAATCAGGGGGTGGAGAAGAAATGGGAGAGCCTGGTGGATCAACAACATCAGTCTTCTCACAAACAACTAGGTTACAATAAAAGGTAGCAAGGGTGCGAAAAGGAATAGGTTAGCCTAGAAGCTCAACAAAAATCTTCTTATCAACATTCTACAGTCGGTGAACTTCTTCTTCAAGGTTATGTTTTCAGTCTTGCAAGTATTGAATGGTTTAATCCTTCTTAGTCAATTATAGCAATATGGTGTCATAATCTTCTCTCAATGCATGATATTATTCAAACAATTGGTTGTTATCTTCTTGAAGAGGAGAAGATTCTTCATGAAGCTCATAGATGGAGGCATGTAAATGGGAAACTTTGTTTTCCAGCTGGGTATTGGATTATTCCAGTCTACAAATGTTTTTCTTCAAGACAATATTTTTTGTGTGAGAAAATTTGTTCATGTCTTTCTTAAGATCATCAACAAGATATGTTTTATTTCCAAAACAATCTACTGTATCCTAAAAAATAGTCTCCATTTTTTGTTCTAGGTCAGAAACTTTCCTAGATTTCTCATCAAACCGTTGCAAAAGGCAAGCTTGAAAAATGGAATCTTCCCCTTCCAGCTGGGTATGGGTTGTCTCTAGTTCATTCTTCAACCATTGATTCTCAATATGAAACTATGCAATGAGATTATGCAAATCAGTGACATTTGTACGAAGGTGATTATGATATTCTTCCAAGTCAATGGCCTTTTTCTCATGAATATCCTACAATTTCTAAAGCACCAGGACTTCATCTTCATCAAGCATGCCCATAATCAATAGCAAGAAAGAGCCGATATAGAAAATTTGCAAAGGATGGTTTGAAAGGAAAAATGACCACAGCAAAGGGTCAGGCTTCACCAGTCGACTTACACCAAGTTGGTTTTTTGGTTTATTTCCTAAGGAACCAATGCCAAGGATAGGGTACCAGTCAATGTATTTCCAATAAGAAATCGACCTCTATTCAAAAAAGTAATGTATATTCATTAATGTGGAGCCATGCACATTCCAATCGTAGTGGACTTTAAAAAAAGGTATGCATGTCGTGTCAAGCCACAGAGGAAGTTGACTCAGTTGAGATGTAAGAAGAGTCGAAGAGGGGACTTTGATCTGTCCAGTCTCAAGTATAATGTTGATTGATGGATACCTCTCATCTGCCAATTGCGTCGAACATATTCACAAGAGCTAGGGAAGCATGTGAACAAGTCGAGTTCTTAACCAAATGAAATTCAAGTCAATGGCTTCACTTTCTCGTGCTTTTTGGTCGAACGACGTCAGGTTCACCAGTCGAGGGTTTCACTGATCGAGGGTTCTTTGTACTCGTCAAATAATGGATCAAGTGATTGTTTGGGCGGATAACAACCAACAAATATCATACTATGTTTGGACATGAATTTAACCATAGAGGAGAATGGATCTTAGAGTAGTGGTGGTGTCTAAAGACATTTTTTCATTGAAGAACGAGCACGCTCCATGAGAGCACATAAAGCTTTGCATATTGTTTCTTCTTCCCTTTCTTCTCCTTCACCTAGTGAAATCTCTTAAGCTAGTAACTAGGTGGATAAGAAGAAGACAAATAAGCAAGGGGACAAACTTCCAACCACTACTAGACATGTTGGAAGCAATCAATCGATTACTTTCAATCAAGCTAGGAATATTGGTGAGGTTCAAAAGCCTACCAAGACAACTCAAAAACCTAAATTCCCTTGCAGGATTTGTAAGGGTGACCACCTTCTTAAGGATTTCCCTGGTATTCCCAAGGTTTTTTATGTGTGGTCCACGAGTTCCAAGCAACTTGTTTCATCAACCTATGCAGGTCATGTTGGTGACAACCCGTCAACTAGTGAAGTTTGGGAGAAGAAAAGTAGAGTCAAATTTCCTTGTAGGTTATGTGAAGGAAGTCATAAAACTCACATTTTCCCTCGTATGGATGAAGCCTCAAAATTGTTGGAAGAAATAACTATTTCCCAGCCACAACTTCCAATTTTTTGTGGTAATCTCTCTCTTGACCCACCATTGGTTGTTAAAGTCATCGATCTGATTCCATAATTGGTCGATCCCACTCTTCCCTTGAAGATTGAAGTTAAAGAGGTCGATATGTTTCCCTCGTCAATCGATCCCACTCTTCCATTGAAGAGTGAAATCCAAGTGGTAGACCCAAGTCCATCACCGGTCAATCCCACTCTCTCCTTAGAGAGTGACATTCGCCAAGTGATCGATCTGATCTCATCATCGTTCAATCCCAATCTCACATTAAAGAGTGAAGTCGATACCGCTCACGTTTTTCTTGTTAATACATATTCTACTATACAAGGGGAAATTTATCATCCTATTGTTAAACCCCCTCCAAGTAACGAGGCCATTCTTTTCGATTGGAATGGGATAACTAGACCTTGTCTTCCTTCCTACATACCGTTCCAAATCATTGTTCAGGTTTCTGGTAGGAGTGTTCCTCATAATATCATAGACAAAGGTGATTTCATTAGTATTTTATCCTCAACTGCTTGGAAATCTTTGGTTTGTCCTCATCTTGTGTCAGTCACCCAGAATTGGTTAGATTTTAACAAACAAATCAATCAACCTTTAGGGATCCTTCCTCAATTACATGTTACTTTAGGAGGGAAAATCGTCTATATTGGCATTATCATAGTTCATAACCCTTTGGATTTTACTTTGCTACTTACAAGAGATTATGTCTACGCCATGAAATCTATCATTTCCACTCTCTTTCGAGTGATATATTTCCCTCATAATGGAAAAATTCAGCCTATCGATCAACTTTTGTTTGTTGATCCTCATTTGACTTCCAGCCACCCACCTTCCCTAAATGGTCCTTATGTGCAAGTGGTATCGCCCCTGCCATAGGCTAATTATGTGGCAATATGTCCCATGCATTCAGACGTGAATGACACTTCTTTTGACCTATATCTAGAAGTTGACATGGTGATCTCTTTAATAGGGCTATTAGAGCCTGATCTCCTTACCCCCATTGCAGTCCTCGATATGCATTCTTTCCAGGTTGTTGTTCTTCCATCCAATGAATATCTCTTGGAAGCCATGATTTAGGTATGTCCCTTGACATGCATTCCTTCCAGAGAATTTTCCTCTTGGAAGCCATGATCAAGAAGAGTTCATGAGCATAGTTTTATTTTAGGTTCCAAGCTCATTAAAAAATGAAACCAGAGTCGAGCAAAGTTCTTGTTTCTTTGTCAAGCTTGTTAAACAATGAAAAAGAAGACAACGAGCATATTTTTCTTCTTTGTGGAAATATCGTTAAAAAATGAAACAGAGGTCTGGTAATTGAACTCAGAGGTTATGAGCATAGTTCTTTTCTTGTGTCAAGCTCGTTAAAAAATGAAACAACCGCCTCTCCCTTTGAGTTGAGTCTTTCACTAGAACTCGTACCCAAACCTTCATTTCATCCACTTGGGTCAATTGATCCTCTTTCTTCCTCCCTCTCTGGTGAAAATTTCCCTATTAGTAACCATGAGTATATTATGGTATAGACATTAGAGATCGGAGAAGAGTCGGTGAATGAAATGAAGCTTAGGGGGAATGTCTCCAACCTATGGAAGTCATGTTGGAGTTGAGTCGCTATATTTTCAACTAGGGGTAGAGTACCAACCACCCACAGGTACCACCCTAGCATAGTTATTTTTTTGTTTCAAGATCGTTAAAAAATGAAACAGATTGAATTCATAATGGTTGTTCTTGCCACTTCTTTGTTGTTATTTGTTGTCTCGCTTGTTAATAGCTTGCTTCTGCTTTATGTTATTTCTCATCTTGCTTGCTTATAGCCATTACAATTATTATTCACACCAACCATTCACATCACACTTCTCCCTTTTTACAGTAACCCTCTAGAGAAACATGTTGCTAGGAGTGGTCCTCACTTGAGGGTCATTCCCATCATAACGTAGTAGTCTTCTCCAAAACGAGATTATTCATTGTTCTTTCACGTGCTCATAAATACATGAGAATAGGTTATTGAGCTCAGTCTTTGGTCTTTCTCATGCTCGTTAATACATGAGAATAGGTTGTCGAGTATATTTTATCTCTTTTTCAGACTCATAAAATCTATACAGAAAATGAACTCTTTCGAATCTCCTTTAAGCTCTTTTCATACTCCCTAAACATGAAAACATTGTCGAGTGAGCTTGTTTCCTTTCACACTCGTTAAAAGGTTTGAAAGGGTGTCTTTCGAGTGGTATGTTATCTCTTTTTCAGTCTCATGAGACTAATTACGAAAAAATGAATACTCTAGTCAAGCATGACCAAAAGAGTTATCCTTTGTATTATTTTACCCTTTTTCAGACTTAGGAGACTAAATTTACAAAAAATTCACCCTTGGAGTCATATTTAAGTTCTTTTCATACTGTCTAAGTGTGAATAACCACCGATTTTACCTTCTTTGGGATCGTAAAATTATGCATTGAAGGACCTATGTGAGTCCAATCTCTAGGACCCATACATGACCGAACCCCTCCTTCTTCGGGTTCGTTAAACATATGTCAAGGGACTCATCAAACATGAGTTATAACGATCATTTGTTATCCTCCTCAAGCTCGTTAAAAAACAAATAGGTACTCACCAACCATGGTGGGAGAAAAATTTAAATAAGTAGGTCAAGTCTTCTGGAATACATTATGGTAGCTATTGTTGTCACCCTTGAACATGGCACATGTTTGTGTCTTCCCTTACAATTGGGTAATCTGCTTGTCTATTAGTCATACCAATTCCATGTGTTGTTATACTTTTTTTTCCCAGTTGAAGAGTACTCTTATTATCGTTACATTATGTTCTTGGTACTCGTCGAGTCAATGCTTCCTTCATTGTTCATGCCTCACAATGTTTAAGGGAAGTTTCACTTCAAACCATCCATCTGCAGTATTACCAATTTCCATTTATTGTGTCAGTCCATACTCATTTAATCCACCATCTTACATCACTTTCCTCTGTCAGTTTCGTGTCGATGATGGGGGAAACATCATGGCCCTCCTTCGATGATTCTTTTCTTGTCGATTTCAGCACATCATCCAAGAATTAGACTTAGAAACAAATTATTACCTTAGAACCTGCATGCCTCAATGGCAGGCCTCCTCGCTTCTGATAGTAGGTTTACACCATTGACCTCTGATTGGATGATTCCATTAATGTTCGACCTCGTCTCATTTATTCTCATTCGTTGGAATGTATTAAAGGTACCTTGGGAATCATTGTCATCATTAACGATTTTCCTTTCACTTGTTAATGGTATACCTCAATGACCGGTAATCAAGTGGTGTCTACCATGTTTGACATCAAATCATCTATTTGCATGGCTAGAATCATACCATTTTAGGATCAGGACGAAGACCCTTGGTTGGGTGCTCACTTATTTATGTCCTTTTCCCAGGATGTGATGGAGATCATTTGAGCATGTAAAATATTTCAGTACAATCACCATCTTGGAAATCTTACGGATAAATATAATGCCACATATATCCATATTGTATTGATCCATGGCTATGTTTTTTCTTCTCGTAGCTCCACTATGCATTTTTCGTGGCTGCGATCAGTTCATGTCATGGAGGTATGTATCCACATTGTATCTTTGGTGACCATATCCTTAGTGAGTATTCTCATGGATCTGAAGTGTATTGGTCGGCGTCCATGCTTTGAGTCAACTTGTTTTATGAGCATAGGTATGCATGCCTCGGGAATGAAACATATATTTATATTGTTTAATGGTTGTTTGCAGCTTCTTCGAGGTTATCCTACTCCAAAACCCTTGCATTGAAGAATTTGTAAAGTGTTTAGGCCATCAATTTCTCTTCTAACCTCACACTTTAGGGGGCATTTGTCACATATCAAAATTACACACTTAAGTGTCACACCCTAAGTGTCGCAAGTGTCAAAAAGTGTCGTATGCACCTTACTAAGTGTCTCATGCACTTTGTCAAGTGTTGTATGCACATTAATAAGTTTCGCATGAAATTTTCCAAGTGTCACAACCCGTTGACACCATGAAAGACATTTTCCATGATCCCTAAGCCATATTGGAGTAAGAAACCCATCATTTCAAGGCCAGAAACATGATTTTCACTTGGAAATTCGACCATTTTTTGAACATTTATGAAGGGTGGAAACCCCCTAGCCATGATAGGGGATCGCCACTTCATAGGGTGGCACCCCCTTGGTCTTATTTAGGGAGTGAAATTGGTGCTCTTTCTCTAACTCAAGGGGAGTGACAGTTTGGTTCGAGGAAAATATGGTGAATCTCACCTTTTCTTAAGGGACAACTCTGAAGAGATGAGGCTATTTTGGGTCAAATCCTATCCTATGGAACTCTCTTAGGATCAAATCCCAACTCATGGATCCATATCCTCAACCACTTCCCTTATTATATCATGGTGGTTGAGCCTCCCAATCCTATAAATTGAAGGCATTTCATGGTGAAAGGCGGAAGATTTTAGGATTCAAACCTTTGATCCTGAGAGAGGGAATTCATTGAAGTATCAACATTTTGATCTCAAGATTTTCATGCAAGGGTTGGACGAGGAGATATTGGAGAATATTTCTTCGACATCATCATGATTTTTAAGTGCCTTATTTTGGATTTCCATTCAATATTAACTTGGCCTATTCCTTTCTCTATTGTGTTCATGATAGTGTTTATGCTTAAGTTAAATTGGGTATAGATAGATTTGGTTTTTATCTAACGAAATATAGTAGAATTAGAAAGGTTTTTCTTTGTCTTGCAGGTCTCTTCAATCGCTGAAGGAATTAGAGAAGCGAAGGAAAAGGACGAAGCAGGGAGGACAAACTTCGAGAAGCATGGGTTTCTTTCTCCTTATTTCTATAGTTTAATGAACTAGATCTATAAGCAAAGTAGCAACCATTTGTTTACTTTTGTCTTTGGAACAAAGAAGGGGTTTTGGTCCAAAGGGGATCTTAAGATCACAAGGATCGTATATAAATAGGTTATGGTCATGGACCAAACCAACAATCATGAGATTGAGTCAGTTGTACCTATCCATAAAAAGTGAATATGGGATCTGAAGTGGACACGGTCAACCAAGATTTTAGTCATCCATCGACCCAAATAATTTTTCAAACTCCCTTAACTGACAAGGTGAGGTTTATAATGGAATCACTTGTTCCAATATAATGGTAGGAAGACCTGATGAAAAAGTTGGTTTCATAAGTTACTTGAAGGATCAATGATGGTAAAGGTAACAAATATTGAAAGAGAATGGTGTTGAGGAAAATATATGAAATTATCTTACTCGAGCATTTTCAGACTTTACTTGGCTAAATCAAAGTAGACGAGAATATCACCCTATGTTTATAGCCAACAAAAATAACATCCTAACTCACAAGTATTAATTACGAGTGCTTAGGCTAGTCTTTTATCAACAAAAAGCTTAATGGAAATTCACTTTTTATGTAATTTTCTTAATATAACAGTTGTTGAAATAAATGTAAGAACATAAGTAAAGACATCAAGATGATAATCAAGACAAATGAGACATAAATCAATCCTTTATTTCATTCCAATTCACCAAAGAGTCATTTTCTTTACAAAATCTCATACAGAAATCTTGGACCAAAGTTAAACTTAGACATCCCCGATGGACAATACAAAAGTACCTCTGACAGAAAACCAAAACTGAACTCTAAAAGCTAGATCAACTTGCCACAAATTGTTTCCCACTCGACTCTGCACAATAGCCTTTATCAATCATGAAAACTAATTCACAAACAGACAAGTCTACAGAGACTATCGAAGATAGATCAACACCTCTAAAAAACAAGTGTCTGAATGATTTGATTCAGCCCTGGATATTGTTGTCTACAATAAGACCCTGTTATCATAAAACAGAATTAGGCTTGTGATGAATATATGAATGAATGAAAACTGAATTATCTCAACATAAACTCAAAGAGCAAACCTTAGTATGCTTCTTCTTCTCTCCTCCCTTGTTCCTCCCTTTCCTTTTGCTTTTAAAAAATTAGAATTGGTTGAAGAAGTTGAACCAATTCATTAGTTAAGTTAATTAAAAGACTCAACTAACTTTAGTTAGGGGGAAGAGTAATAATTATAATAACGGTCATAAATAAATAATAACTAGTAGGTGGGATCCCTTGTGACTCCCTTTAGTTCATAACAATCATAGCATAACCATTAGTTAAGAAAAACACACCTCCTTGTGTCTCCCATCAACAAATTCACTTTTGGTAATTTAAACTCATGAAATTTGAAATTATTTAAAAAATGATACTCATATATCCAAAATAAACATGATGTCCAAAGATCCCTGAAGTCAATTGTCATAAAACAATAGATATAATAAAACTCAAAATCCATATTTCCCATTCTGTGATGCAACCCTTCCTTGATTATTGTTGTCACCTATTGATTTTCTTGAATTTTCCTTTGGTTGTGCAGATCCTTTAGGCCTAATATCTTTGATCACGTGGGAACAATCGTCCCTCAAATGAATCCGGGAAGACACAGATTTGTCAGAGCCATTGGAGGGTGAGGAAGTGGCAGCAGTAGCTTTTCCTTTATCAAGGGCATGGTGGGCCTCAATTTTTAATCTCTTGCTAACATGGGAGGATTGCACTGACGAGTGGTTAGGGGCAGCTTGGAAAATGGGGTTAATAGGTGGGGGGAGCAAGCAAGGACAAGTTGGGCCAGCCACGATCTTGGGAGACTGTCGGGTGGACAATCTCCTGCCATCCATCATTTTCTGGGACCTCAGGTTGTAATGAGACATGAGGAGGTACGAAGATACCGGGAGCTTGCGGGGCTTGGAAAGGAGGCATTTTAGGCCTAGGTTGAACTATTCCCTTCCCAATCCAATTGAATAATCTGGCATGAAACAATTGACCAAAATCTTGTGAATCAACGTCAAAATGTATGGAGAACCTGGGCCTTCTTGGGCCTCAGTTCTAATTACCTCTACCTCTGTTTCCTCAGCCATGTCTACCTCGACTGAAAAAACTCATCTTGCATGCATGATCGATTAGCAAATAGTCTTTTAAATAACCATACATGACAACTCTTAAAAATATGAAATAGATTTGGCTCATCAATGTATCAAACTTATGCAATCCAATCCATACAAATTGTTTCACTATTAATCAATGAGCAGGGGGTGAAAAAGGGTTATGGGATATGTGAGGGGGTTGTATTGAGAGAAAATATGATATAATGAGGGGGGAAATACATGGTCACTGCTCAATGACAACAACAATAAACTGAAAAGAAAACCGATAAAACATCACTGCAATCCACACAAGACATTGCCACTTCCAACTGCCTTAACACCAAAATTCTCTTGACTATAATCAATCTCAGAATAGGGAGTGAAAAAATGAAATGGGAAGGTGATGGGATTTGTAATTAGTGGAAAATGAAATCATGGAAGGGAAGAAAGACAATTATTGTTCATGAAATTAATTAAGTGATCCATAAAACATGTTGTGAAAAGAGATGCATCAACCATCAACAATTCTTGTGCAATTTAACTATTTCATTGTTCATAATCAAATATCCAACACAGTGCTACCGCATGAAAATATGTATTCTGCACAATTTGTAAGAGGTTATGTTCCCTTCATTCACATACTTTTCATTTTATAACAATTTACGAACAGTACCCATTTCCAATCTGTAAACTATCAAAATCAACCACTGCCCATGCATTTCTTCAATCCACAATAATACTCAAAAGTCATGTCTTCAAATTAACAACTAATTCACTATTACTGCAATCGGTCCTATCATTTAAATGCAATGATATTCGTTAGACATATATAGGCAGTAACCAAAATAATCAAGACCAAATTTCCACACCTGAATTGACAATTAATCATACAACCAATAGCCAACATTTAGACACAAGCTATGCACAGGGTAACTCACCTAGGAAATGTAGTTCTACCACTATAAAAAAAAAAACAATTCAATGTGACTTAAAAACTGGGCCATCCATCAAACACGACTAGGTATCAAACACAATCCTACCTCAACAAATGATCGGGATGCAACAAAACGTGCTCAAAAACTTTGTGAGTATCTTTGACTATGAGAACTCAAGCCATCTATGTTATACATAGTGCACAGCCAACAAAACCCCATGATGCAACAATTCCACTTTAACAAAAACAAACACACAGTCACGGTAATAACTCAACATCTCGTGTTGAGCCATCGATTTAATATAACATTGCTTCAATTTAGTCACATCGTGATCGACTATGTTGTGCAAAATCAGGCTTGTACAATCAAACAAGCATAAGGATGCAATGGATATACTCTCTACAGTCATCCAGTTCAATAGTCTTTCGGCCCAAAGCAAACCATAGTTACCACGCACATTATTTCATTTTTCAAAAACACCATACACACAATGTGACATGCGTGAGAAAAATCAAGCATTTGTAACCAATGCCAGCTAACCATCCAAATAATCATTAGTGCCAATACCAGTGACTGTGTATCAACCAAAAAAATTGCCA
>SNQJ01S0031939.1:82972-102512 GCA_010110895.2 Picea sitchensis | reverse complement strand
CTCCTTGTGTCTCCCATCAACAAATTCACTTTTGGTAATTTAAACTCATGAAATTTGAAATTATTTAAAAAATGATACTCATATATCCAAAATAAACATGATGTCCAAAGATCCCTGAAGTCAATTGTCATAAAACAATAGATATAATAAAACTCAAAATCCATATTTCCCATTCTGTGATGCAACCCTTCCTTGATTATTGTTGTCACCTATTGATTTTCTTGAATTTTCCTTTGGTTGTGCAGATCCTTTAGGCCTAATATCTTTGATCACGTGGGAACAATCGTCCCTCAAATGAATCCGGGAAGACACAGATTTGTCAGAGCCATTGGAGGGTGAGGAAGTGGCAGCAGTAGCTTTTCCTTTATCAAGGGCATGGTGGGCCTCAATTTTTAATCTCTTGCTAACATGGGAGGATTGCACTGACGAGTGGTTAGGGGCAGCTTGGAAAATGGGGTTAATAGGTGGGGGGAGCAAGCAAGGACAAGTTGGGCCAGCCACGATCTTGGGAGACTGTCGGGTGGACAATCTCCTGCCATCCATCATTTTCTGGGACCTCAGGTTGTAATGAGACATGAGGAGGTACGAAGATACCGGGAGCTTGCGGGGCTTGGAAAGGAGGCATTTTAGGCCTAGGTTGAACTATTCCCTTCCCAATCCAATTGAATAATCTGGCATGAAACAATTGACCAAAATCTTGTGAATCAACGTCAAAATGTATGGAGAACCTGGGCCTTCTTGGGCCTCAGTTCTAATTACCTCTACCTCTGTTTCCTCAGCCATGTCTACCTCGACTGAAAAAACTCATCTTGCATGCATGATCGATTAGCAAATAGTCTTTTAAATAACCATACATGACAACTCTTAAAAATATGAAATAGATTTGGCTCATCAATGTATCAAACTTATGCAATCCAATCCATACAAATTGTTTCACTATTAATCAATGAGCAGGGGGTGAAAAAGGGTTATGGGATATGTGAGGGGGTTGTATTGAGAGAAAATATGATATAATGAGGGGGGAAATACATGGTCACTGCTCAATGACAACAACAATAAACTGAAAAGAAAACCGATAAAACATCACTGCAATCCACACAAGACATTGCCACTTCCAACTGCCTTAACACCAAAATTCTCTTGACTATAATCAATCTCAGAATAGGGAGTGAAAAAATGAAATGGGAAGGTGATGGGATTTGTAATTAGTGGAAAATGAAATCATGGAAGGGAAGAAAGACAATTATTGTTCATGAAATTAATTAAGTGATCCATAAAACATGTTGTGAAAAGAGATGCATCAACCATCAACAATTCTTGTGCAATTTAACTATTTCATTGTTCATAATCAAATATCCAACACAGTGCTACCGCATGAAAATATGTATTCTGCACAATTTGTAAGAGGTTATGTTCCCTTCATTCACATACTTTTCATTTTATAACAATTTACGAACAGTACCCATTTCCAATCTGTAAACTATCAAAATCAACCACTGCCCATGCATTTCTTCAATCCACAATAATACTCAAAAGTCATGTCTTCAAATTAACAACTAATTCACTATTACTGCAATCGGTCCTATCATTTAAATGCAATGATATTCGTTAGACATATATAGGCAGTAACCAAAATAATCAAGACCAAATTTCCACACCTGAATTGACAATTAATCATACAACCAATAGCCAACATTTAGACACAAGCTATGCACAGGGTAACTCACCTAGGAAATGTAGTTCTACCACTATAAAAAAAAAAACAATTCAATGTGACTTAAAAACTGGGCCATCCATCAAACACGACTAGGTATCAAACACAATCCTACCTCAACAAATGATCGGGATGCAACAAAACGTGCTCAAAAACTTTGTGAGTATCTTTGACTATGAGAACTCAAGCCATCTATGTTATACATAGTGCACAGCCAACAAAACCCCATGATGCAACAATTCCACTTTAACAAAAACAAACACACAGTCACGGTAATAACTCAACATCTCGTGTTGAGCCATCGATTTAATATAACATTGCTTCAATTTAGTCACATCGTGATCGACTATGTTGTGCAAAATCAGGCTTGTACAATCAAACAAGCATAAGGATGCAATGGATATACTCTCTACAGTCATCCAGTTCAATAGTCTTTCGGCCCAAAGCAAACCATAGTTACCACGCACATTATTTCATTTTTCAAAAACACCATACACACAATGTGACATGCGTGAGAAAAATCAAGCATTTGTAACCAATGCCAGCTAACCATCCAAATAATCATTAGTGCCAATACCAGTGACTGTGTATCAACCAAAAAAATTGCCACTGTTGTAAAAAACCAATCAACCTAACAAGATGTGGCAACTACGTATACCCATGCATCAAATAGAATCAGGGCAAAGGCCTTCTCCATTAACAATACTGAGTTATTAACATAAGGAGAGTGACTGTGTACTTTGAAAGTGAAATTGGCAATGAAGGGTTTATCCTTATTGTCACAGAAGCAGTAACTAAATTCCAAACCAACACGACTGCCATACGACCAACTGGGTGAGCTTGTATTCAAAGTAATTGACCATACATTCAATCCACAATAATGCGTAGCAACTTGACAGGCACGACAGTCTCCTCTATAAAACTCCAGACTGGAGGGTTAAGGGTCTACTTTGTAGCCAACACCAGGGGAATGGAGCCAACTCCTCGTAATTGTGGAACCTTCGAGTCCAAGGGTGTGCACACATAGAGAGCCATGATTCATTCGTGTACAAGTAACAGTCCATGGAAAGGGGGCCATAACAAAAGGTGAGGCTCCCATTCGGCCTAGAAATTTTATTTAATGGACGCAGGGTATAACCCTCGTGTTCTTCATTTAAACTACCACAGTACCAAGGTGAATACATGGCTGAGTTAAGAATAGAACACTCACTTTGTGACCCTTAGTGGTGGAAACAGCCAATGCCCAAGTGAACGAAGCACAGTGTCGCAGTAGACCTCCAACTACTAACCCCATAAAAGCCAAAGATTGGGTTTAGTGAAAAATGCATGCAAATAGCCATCCACTCAAGACAAAACAAAAACCCTCCAACGAAACCAGCAAGGATAACAGAGAGATACCACCCAGGATGACCAACAACTTCCACGAATTCAATATTATTATAGGAAGAACTATCCACTCTTCATTCAAGAACAAAATTTCACACAGTTGCAACACTTAGGAAAACGCAAAAACACACACCTGAGCCAGTAATCATTTAATAACCAGAGCATAATCACGAATGGCCAGAAAAAGACATACCTGTAATCGAATTCCTTAAAACGAGAGGTGGTCGAGTGGTTCCTCCCTGCTAAAAATTCGGAGCATAACCACAGCAGCAAGGTTGAACAATAGCCTGACTAGGGTGACGGTTAACAAGAGGGGTAAAGGTGATGTGCAGTAAATTCACGTTGCCTCCACCCAAAATGAATTAATTTATCAATACATGCCAATGGGTTCTTCAATAACACCATCAATCAACCCATGTATCGAGACCATCACCACATTAAAACCCAATAGACCATACCACCTTTCTAACTTATTCCATAACATAATTCCAGTTCCATATAACAATTCACATAACTATTAGAACTATTACCTTGCCAAATGTGCCACCAATATTTCATACCATATGCGTATTAACCATATGACTCAATTACAATTGCATAACCATTTACTTTGCTAGCTAGGATTTAACAATAATTGTTCAGTCTTTTATGCATGTAATATAGTATATAGGATAGCTTGAATTTCTTCCCCTTTGCAATTGTTTCTCATTTCCTTTCAATTGTTTGCATGTAGTATAGTAAAAACTTAGAATTAGATCCCTTTTCTTTGCACTTTATAGTATTTTTGCCTTTCTCAAAACTGCTCTTCATGTAATTTCATTAACATGTTTGTTGTGCAGGTGTGATAAGAACAGATAGCAATGACATTAATGAAAATCATAGGTTGCAGTAACATAGAGAACCAACACTTCAAAAGCTCAACTCATAACCAATAACAACAAGATCTCATCAACCACGTAAGCTATGTCGCACATCATCACAACATCAAAAATGCACAAATCCGATCTCCAATAGTTCAAGGGGGTCCCACCTACTAGTATATTTAGTTTTTTATAATAATAGGATTTAGCAACACTTTGCGGGAAAAAATTCATTGACAATTTTAATCGTCAACAAACTGGCGACTCCACGGGAAAATTTGTTTTCAACATATTTAGAACTCAGAACTCATGGTTCCTTGCAATACTTCAAGAAAGGACTGTTAGTGTTGCAGTAAAACAATTGCTCCTATAAATATTTTAAGATATAAGAGTTAGTATCCAAGACAAAAGCAATTTGGAAAGGATCGGTCACTTGGAAATCTAATGTAATCATCAGTCCCTTGCCATGCACAATTAGATCATCAAGATAGAGATGGGAACTGACCAATTCATCGAGAGTCATGTGCATAGGTTTTTTAAAAGCAGTACCTATATCAAGTAAGATAAAAATCCGACATTTGTAAAGCATGGTATCACAATTAGTAATGAAAGTGGTTTTGTAAACATTCTCCCCTTTTACTTTGATTCTCTTATAACCGAACATATTGGCAAGTAAGGGTCTTAACTTTGAATCTACAACCTATTGCAAAAACATTTCCATATTGAGAGGGGAAAAGGGATTTCTCATAATCGCTTGCCTGAAAGTTCGAAGACTAATACAATTTTTTATATTATCAGTGGTCCTCGAGGTCGATTCCCAAATTGAGACCCGTTCAGGTTGGGCTGAAAAAAACATTCTAGCTCTTAAGAAATCTCTCAATTTCTTTCGAAGGGGTGCTTCCAGTGCAGAGTTAACAAGTTCTTGTTTTTGCCTAGCTAGTTTCATAATATTTTGAACAAGACTAGGATCAAAACCACGAAGATCCTCATAAAACCAAGCAAAAACCTTTTTGGGTTCATCGAGTATCCCGATGAACCTCATCTCTTATTTATCAGAACATTGGACATTTATTTTAACATTCGTTAAAGGTTCATATTTCCTAAAGCTCAGAAGGATGGTTTCAATTACCTTTTTCTGTAACTCCTCTTCTTTTTGTTTTTATTTATTGCCTACAACACTCAAAGAAAACGAACTCTCAAGTGGATTCAAGCCCTCAGGAATCTTATTATTTTCTATGGATGTAATCTCCTTGGGCTTAAGAGGTTCATTTTGAATGATAGCACAAATACTCGCATAGTTAGGGATGACCTTCCATGATCCTTCCTCTTCATGAATGTATGGATGATGTAGAGATTGGAAAGCACAATCAGGCCTGTGAGGCAAGAGTTGTTGATTAGGAGAGGTTGCAAAGACATCTAACCTATCAGCCATTGAATTCAACTCCTTCTTAACATGATTGATGTTGAAAGATAGAACGTTTGAGACAAGTTCCCAAACAGTTTGGGAGTATTGTTCCATCATCTTGTCGCTAGGAGAGCATGTCTTATGTATCAGGTTCACAACAAGATCAGAATTTCCGAAAACTGAAAGGTGACCACAACCAATATTAAGGGTGTTCTCAATGCCTAATAATAAAGGTTCGAATTCAGCGACATTGTTTGTACAAGAAAACTTCAACATGCATGACAGATTATGAATTTTTCCTGTAGGGGAAACCAAGATAATACCATCCCCTTTACCTTCACTAGAGAATGAACCATCAAAGTGAATATGCCATATATTGTCATCTAAATCATTTTTTTCCAAAGGAATATTATCCTCTTCAACAAAGATGGAAACACTCCTAGGTCTTCTTCGATATAGTTTACGCTAGATTGCGGAACATTCTCTATGTAGAGTGAAATTCTTCCCTCTCTAAGGACTATACTATTCTTTACCTTTCGAGGAACGGATAAATGTGTCTCATCGAGCGAGAGGTATCCACCTGTTAAGTCTTTCCAATCTCTCCCCAAGATAATTGAGTAGTTTCTTATAGGCATATCAATCACCTGAATGTTGAGGGTTGTCCTTATCTCAGGATGGGCACATAAAACCAAGGTCACATCCTTAATCTCGCCTATGGTTGTCTGTTGTAGACTATTATAAGAGAGCATGATTCTGGCATTTTCATTTGTACAAGACAAGCCTATCTCTTCCATAATAATCTTTGACATCACACTTGGGCCTGAACCACCATCGATGAGGCAACAATGGGTGATCTTACCCATGATCTTTACAGAAATATAAAAAGGGGGGTTTTTTACAGGGTATCTAAAGTTATGTACAACTACTTTATTTACAGAAGAATCATCTTCCTCTACCTCTTCAGAAATATTGTCTACAACGAAATATTTTCCTTCCATGAATTGTTTCAGATGCATTTGTTGTTCAGGGACGACAACCATGTCTAGGAGGGTTGCATCTGCTTTGATGTTGGCCAATTGATTCAAGATATTTTATTTGGAAGAGGGAAGAGGGGGAGTGATTCCTTGACTCTCAATAATTTTAGGAACCTGGGGCACAGCGGCGGTTGAGGATGAGCTCGGGCTAGAAGAACTGCGGGGAGGATCAAATTTTCCCTTGGGATCATAGGCTTTGTTCCTAGTTTTGATGACCATGACATCCCCTAGCTCTACAAAGTCTAGGAAAAGAATAGTAGATTATGGTATTTTACCAAAGATATTATCTTTGGCACTCTTCTTTACCTCACACGTGGTTTCTTCATGGTGTTCCTCGCAAAAGTTACACCAGCTCTGAGGCAGGATAGATTTAGGTTGAAAATTATTTTCAAATGGATTTCTAAAGGGGGGTGCAGAAGAGGATGAAGCTCCAGGGGTGAGAGGGGAGACAGTACCCTTTCGCTCAAATGTTATCATATGATTGTTCATATCTTGTACTAGATGCAAGAGAGTGGACATGTATGTTTGTCTAATTGATTCCCCCTAGGGATGACCGGTTCTTTCAAGTTGTTCTTCATACTCTGAGTAAGTATGCAGAGAGGAACCAAGATTATCAATGGCCTTTTCCTCATGCCTATGATGGTAGGGAGAAGGAAATGCATTGTAGTAATGCATGAAATCAGCTTGGTTTTGAGGGCAAATAAGTTTGGGGATTTGATTGTACAACTTGGTGAAACGCAAATTGAAAGACTTGATGTTATCACCATATTTATAAGTGACATTATTGTACTCCTTTAACTTCTCAGTAGGGATTTTGGATTGCTCATAAGTGGATCGGAACCAATAGATTAACTCCTCCCAAGTAGACAAGATCTTAGGAGGAAGGTCAAAGAAATTGGCTGCAACCTTTCCTTCCAAGGAATTGACAAACAAGCACATGCAGGTGTCATTTTCGTTGGCCCCTATGTTATGAAAAGTATTTGAAAATGCCACTAGGTGTTCATTTGTACTGACATTGTTATTTCCTGAAAACTTAGACAAATGCTCTTTAAACTTCAGAAGTGGGTGAGTAGCAGGTGCTAGGTTAAGAGGAGAGGACACATGCCACGGTGTGGTTGTGGAATCTTCTTTGAACTCAAAAATACCATACTTTTTAATGACTTTGGTGGGGTTTGTAGTAGATTGGACAGGGATATTGTGGTTGTACAAGCTACCAATCACCGATGATGATGAATATTGGGAAGATGGAGCACTTCCAGTGCCACTAGAGACACCACTAGATGCCATCTTATGGATGATAGATGAGGGAAAGAAAGACAAACTGGATGAATCAGATAAAGTTCTCCTTAGAGCACTTTGTTGGGTGGATAACACAATGTTTCTTCTTCATATTTCAACAATAGGATTTATTTCAGGTGACAAGCCTCTTCTTCTTATAAAATCACGAGAGTCTAAGGACATGAAAGTAAGTCCAAAGCTCGAAGAAAAAAAGGGTTATTGTTGATTTCTAGGTTTTCTACGTCTAGCCTCCAATTGTTCTTGAGCACTAGTATCTCATTCAATTGTTGCCCAAGAATGGTTAAGCTTGGCACAGGTATTGCCAATGTCTAGAATGGTGTTAAACAGGTTCAAAGCAATGTTGGCCTGGTCTTGAAGACCGAGCTCGATATTGGGCTGCCTTGCAACAGGAACAGTCATTAATAGCAAAATAGTCAAAGAATCAATTTCAGAAAAGAAAGATGTATCGATGAAAATCGCCAGAGAGATATCGAAGATCTCCCAGTATGGTCGCCAAATAAATGTTGAGGAAAAGATATGAAATGATCTTACTCAAGCATTTTCAGACTTTACTTGGCTAAAGAAAAGTAGACGGGAATATCACCCTATGTTTATAGCCAACAAAAATAACATCCTAACTCACAAGTATTAATTACGAGTGCTTAGGCTAGTCTTTTATCAACAAAAAGCTAATTGGAAATTCACTTTTTATGTAATTTTCTGAATATAACAGTTGTTGAAGTAAATGTAAGAACAAAAGTAAAGACACCAAGATGATAATCAAGACAGATGAGACATAAAGAAATCCTTTATTTCATTCCAATTCACCAAAGAGTCATTTTCTTTACAAAATCTCATACAGAAATCTTGGACCAAATTCAAACTTAGACATCCCCGATGGAACATACAAAAGGACCTCTGACAAAAAACCAAAACTGAACTCTAAAAGTTGGATCAGCTTGCCACAGATTGTTTCCCACTCGACTCTGCACAATAGCCTTTATCAGTCATGAAAACTAATTCACAAACAGACAAGTCTACACAGACTATCAAAGATAGATCAACACCTCTGAAAAACAAGTGTCTGAATGATTTTATTCATCCCTAAATATTGTTGTCTACAATAAGACCCTACTATCATAAAACAGAATTAGGCTTGTGATGAATATATGAATGAATGAAAACTGAATTATCTCACCATAAACTCAAAGAGAAAACCTTAGTATGCTTCTGCTTCTCTCCTCCCTTGTTCCTCCCTTTCCTTTTGTTTTTAAAAAATTAGAATTGGTTGAAGAAGTTGAACCAATTCATTAGTTAAGTTAATTAAAAGACTCAACTAACTTTAGTTAGGGGGAAGAGTAATAATTATAATAAGGGTCATAAATAAATAATAACTAGTAGGTGGGACCCCTTGTGACTCCCTTTAGTTCATAACAATCATAGCATAACCATTAGTTAAGAAAAACACACCACCTTGTGTCTCCCATCAAAAAATTCACTTTTGGTAATTTAAACTCATGAAATTTTAAATTATTTCAAAAATGATACTCATATATCCAAAATAAACATGTTTTCCAAAGATCCCTGAAGTCAACTGTCATAAAACAATAGATATAATAAAACTCAAAAGCCATATTTCCCAATATATGATGCAAACCTTCCTTGATTGTTGTTGTCACCTCTTGATTTTCCTGAATTTGTATTTGGTTGTGGAGAGCCTTTAGGCCTAATATTGTTGATCATGTGGGAACAATAGTCCCTCAAATGCATCTGAGAAGACATGGATTTGTCAGAGCCATTGGAGGGTGAGGAAGGGGCAGCAGTGGCTTTTCCTTTATCAAGGATATTGTGGGCCTCAGTTTTCAATCTCTTGCTAGCATGGGAGGATTTCACTGGCGAGTGGTTAGGGGCAGCTTGGACAATGGGGTTAATAGGCGAGGGGGGAAAGCAAGTACAAGTTGGGCCAGCCACGATCTTGGGAGACTGTCGAGTGGATAATCTCCTGCCATCCATCATTTTCCGAGACCTCAGGTTGTAATGAGACATGAGGAGGTACGGGGATACCGGGGCATGGAAAGGAGGCCTTTCAGGCCTAGGTTGGACTATTCCCTGCCAATCCAATTGAAGAATCTGGCATGAAACAATTGGCCAATCTCTTGTGAATCAGCGTCAAAATGTATGGAGAACTTGGGCCTTCTTGGGCCTCGGTTATAATTACCTCTACCTCTATTTCCTTGGCCATGACTACCTCGACTGAAAAAACTCATCCTACATGAGTAATCGATTAGCAAATAGTATTTTAAATAACCATACATGAAAACTCTTAAAAATATGAAATAAATTTGGTTCAACAATGTATCAGATTCATGCAATCCAATCCATACAGATTGTTTCATTGTTAATCAATGAGCAGGGGGTGAAAAAGGGTTATGCGATATGTGAGGGGGTTGTATTGAGCGAAAATATGATATAATGAGGGGGAAAAGACATGGTCACTGCTCAATGACAACAACAATCAAATGAAAATCAAATCGATAAAACATCACTGCAATGCAGACAAGACATTGCCATTTCCAACTGCCTTAACACCGAAATTCTCTTGACTGTAATCAATCTCAGAAAAGGGAGTGAAAAACTGAAATGGGAAGGTTATGGGATTTATAATTAGTGGAAAATGAAATCATGGAAGGGAAGAAAGACGATTATTGTTCATGAAATTAATTAAAGGATCCATAAAACATGTTGCGAAAAGAGATGCATCAACCATCAACAATTCCTGTGCAATTTAACTAGTTCAATGTTCATAATCAAATATCCAACACAGTGCTACCACAAGACAGTATGTATTCCACCCAATTTGTAAGAGGTTATGTTCCCTTCATTCGCATACTTTGCATTTTATAACAATTTACGAACATTACCCATTTCCAATATGTAAACTATCAAAATCAACCATTGCCCATGCATTTCTTCAATCCACAATAATACTCAAAAGTCATGTTTTCAAATTAACAATTAAGTCACTATCACTGCAATTGGGCCTATCATTTAAATGCAATGATATTCGTTAAACATATATAGGCAGTAACCAAAATAATCAAGACCAAATTTCAACACACGAATTGACAATTAATCATACAACCAACAACCACCATTTAGACACAAGCTATGCACAGGGTAACTCGCCCAGGCAATGTAGTTTTTCCATTGTAAAAAAAAAAACAATTCAATGTGACTTAAAAATTGGGCCATCCATCCAACATGACTAGGTATCAACAACAAGCCTACCTCAACAAATGATCGGGATGCAACAAAACGTGCTCAAAAACTCTGTGAGTATCTCTGACTATGAGAACTCAAGTCATCTATGTTGTACACAATGCGCAAACAACAAAACCCCGTGATGCAAAAATTCCACTTTAACAAACAAAAAACACGCAGTCACGGTAACAACTCAACATCTCGTGTTGAGCCATTGATTTAATATAATATTGCTTCGATTTAGTCACACCGTGATCGACTATGTTATGCAAACTTAGGCTCATAGAAACAAACAAGAATAAGGATGCAGTGGATATACTCTCTGCAGTCATTGAGTTCAATAGTCATTCGGCCCCAAAGAAAACCATAGTTGCCACGCCTATTATTTCATTTTGCAAAAACACCATACACACAACCCAACATGCTTGAGCAACATCAAACATTTGTAACCAATGTCAGCTAACCATCCAAATAATCATTAGTGCCAATACCAGTGATTGTGTATCAACCAAACAATTCGACATTGTTGTAAAAATCCAATCAACCTAACAAGTTGTGGCAACTATGCATACCCACGCATCAAATCGAATCAGGGCATAGGCCTTCTCCATTAAGAATACTGAGTTATTAACATAAGAAGAGTGAATGTGTACTTTGAAAGTGAAATTGGCAATGAAGAGTTTATCCTTATTATCATAGAAGCAGTAACTAAATGTCAAACAAACACGACTTCCATATGACCAACTGGGCGAGTCTGTATTCAAAGTAATCGACCATACATTCAATCCACAATAACCCGTAGCAACTTGACAGGCACAACGGTCTCCTTTATAAAAATCCAGACTGGAGGGTTAAGGGTCTACTTTGTAGCCAATATCAGGGGAACGGAGTCAACTCCTCGTAATGGTGGAACCTTCGAGGCCAAGAGTGTGCACATAGAGAGAACCATGATTCATTCATGGACAGGTAACAATCCATGGCAAGGGGGGCATAACAAAAGGTTAGGCTCTCATTCGGCCTGGCAATTTTATTTAATGCACGCAGGGTATAACCCTTGTGTTTTTTGTTTAAACTACCACAGTACTGAGGTGAAGACATGGCCGATTTAAGAACGGAACACTCACTTCATGACCCTTAGTGGTGGAAACAACCAATGCCCAAGTGAATGAAACATAGTGTCACAAGAGACCTCCAACTACTAACCCCATAAAAGCCAAAGACTGGGTTTAGTGACAAATGTGTGAAGATAGCCATCCCCTCAAGACAAAACAAAAACCCTCCAACAAAACCAGCAAGGATAACAGAGAGCTACCACCCAGGATGATCAATAAATTCCATGAATTCAATATTGTTCCAGGAAGAACCATCCACTCTTCATTCAAGAACAAAATTTCACATAGTTGCAACACTTAGGAAAACACAAACCCATACACCTGAGCCAGTAATCATTTCATAACCAGATCAGAATCACGAATGGCCAAAAAAATACATACCTGTAATCGAATTCCTTAAAACGAGAGTTGGTCGAGCGGTTCCTCCCTATTAAAAATTCGGAGCATAACCACAGTAGCAAGATCGAACAATATCCCAACTAGGGTGGTGGCTAACAGAAGGGGAAAAAGTGATGTGCAGTAAATGCACGTCGCCTCCACCCAAAATGCATTAATTTATCATTACATCCCAACGAGTTCTTCATTAATGCCATCAACCAACCCATGTATCGAGACCATCACCACATTAAAACCCAATAGACCATACCACCTTTCTAACTTATGCCATAACATAATTCTAGTTCCAAATAACAATTCACATAACAATTAGCACTATTACCTTGCCAAATGCGCCACCAACATTTCATATCATATGCGTATTAACCATATGACTCAATCACAATTACATAACCATTTACTTTGCTAGCTAGGATTTAACAATAATCGTTAAGTCTTTTATGCATGTAATATAGTATATAGGATAGCTTGAATTTCTTCCCCTTTGCAAGTGTTTCTCATTTCCTTTCAATTGTTTGCATGTAGTATAGTAAAAATGCAAAATTATATCCCTTTTCTTTGCACTTTATAGTAATTTTTCCTTTCTCAAAACTACTCTTCATGTAATTTCACTAACATGTTTTTTGTGCAGGTGCGATAAGAACAGACATCAATGTCATTAATGAATAGCATAGGCTGTAGTAACATAAAGAATCAACACTTCAAAAGCTCAACTCATAACCAATAACAACAAGATCTCATCAACCATGTCAGTCGTGTTGCACATCATCACAACATCAAAAATGAACAAATCCGATCCCCAATAGTTCAAGGGGGTCCCACCTACTAGTATTATTTAGTTTTTTAATAATAATAGGCTTTAGCAACACTTTGCGGGAAAAACTTCATTGACAATTTTAATTGTCAACAAATGGTAGAAGTGATATCAAAGGTGCACGGAGATAACAAAGAGCTAGTGGTGGGAAGATATGGAAAATATACATGCTAGGTGGGAATATGTGATGGGAATATATGTTCCTAATATGCATCTAAATTGTGGGACAATGCAAAGAATGAGAGAATCAAAAGAAGTATCTTTCACCAACCCCAAAAACGAATATCAAGAAAGTGTGTTGATGTGGAAAAGTTAGGATTTTCAAAGTTGGAAGGAACTATTGAAGAGTTGAGATGGTAGATGCATGGAGGAAAAGGGGATGTAGATATTTAGACTATAGGTGTAGATATGATAGTCGATCTTGTTAACCTAGAAGTCACTATTCAATCCATAGAAGAGTAGAAACAAGAAGAGGAATTTTAATATGTTTTTGAGTTTGCACCATTTTGGTATTCAAGCCCTGTAGAAAGCCATGCCCGCCAAGGAAGCAAATTAAAATTGCAGTGAATCTAGTCCTTCCTATGTCCTATCCCTTATGATGTTTGAGTTTTTATAATATCTAGCTACCATTTTCATGCAGAGTTCAAGTGTGTGTTTAATTAGTTTCCCAAGTACAGCTACTATAGTGGCATTGAACAATGTGAGTGTGACCACTAAAGAAAATCACAATTTTTCTTTAGTATTGTTTAGTTTGATCAACGTTGCTATAGGAGTAGCATCAATTATACAATATTTAGGACCCCAAGGATTTGTGTTGGTTTAGAGTCAAGTGGTAAGAAGGATGGAAACACAACATAATGAGTCTTATTTTTAGCATCTTATATTTCACGCCAAGGGTGATGAAGATGTAGAGAAACACGAGTTCATCTACCACACCATTTGAAATGCATGGAAAACCATGGATGAGACCTAGTTGGTGGATTTTCAAATGACATTGTGGGGAAGAGAAACATAATGGTATATGAAGTGAAAACATAGTGCTCCCACTTTGCATGGATTTATTTTGGTTTAGTTGTGTGTAGACTTCATGAAGAAGTTTCAAAATTTGAGGTTAGAACAATATATCATTGTAGGAGTAAATGAGAGAAACCCTCTAGGAGCATGACCAATGATTCTAAGATTTGATGAACCAGTTGATTAATTAATTTGAGAGGTAGAGCATAAAGAATAATTTATTGGTAGGAAGTTACCTCACCTACGAATGTTTTTGTTGCAACAATGGTTCTCAATATTGTGGTAAGTGTTTGAATTCCCAATCTATATGGAGCCTATCATTGTAATGGTTGAAGCATTGGTCCTAATATTGGCTCCAAGGTTGATGTAGTTCAAATATCAATTAACACACTCTATTTGAGCATATTCAAGAGCTGGAGAAGGGAAAGTAGAATGCAAGATAAGTGGTGTGGTGCACACTGTGTAAAACAAAAGGCCATCTATGGAATAATTACCCCATGTTCCAGAGATATATGACTATAATCACACACAAATTTGTGGGAAATAAAGATGGGAGGATCAACAGGATATGCTAGAATCAAGGTTATGACCCCCACCATTGGAAACTACTACAAAATTATAATAGCATTGCAATGGTGATACATTGCAACTTCTATAAGATAAATACTCATTATACAGAGGATTGTCGTTCATTGCATGTGCTCGTTGAGTGCTCTAAAAGGAAATTGTTCATGGTAGAGTTATTTGTGGTCAGGAGTAGAGGGAAGAATCAAAACCAAGATAATTAAGCACCACATAATGATGAAAACCATCCTCATCCATGGTGTTATAATTTTAATGAGGTGGGGCACATTACCCACAACTATATGCAACTGCATCAGCCTCATTATAGCCACCTCCAAAAGGTTGGGCATAACATGAAGGATTACTCGTAGTTGATTACGAAGTGGGAGCTGCATGATAAAAGGTAGCATGGTGTGAACAAGATCAATTCAGATCCATAGATCCTTAGTGGCGATGTGATGGGTCACACATATATATGCATAAATATCATCACCTAGGGTGGGGAAAACATAGGTGAAGATGTGGAAACCGTGGATCAGATGTTTATCTGTAGAGCTCTACCAGAGGTAGTATCCTTTGATGTAGTTCAACATAAGATATATGTACACACTATAGTGGAGGTAATTCTAGAGGTTGTCTTCCCACTAGACATTGGTTCTAAAAAAGTTGAAAGACTACTCTTTGTATTCTTCCCATTGAGTAGAGTCCTAAGCCTATCAATGTAGCCAACGAAATATGAAGTTCAGTGATGGATAGATACATTCTTGCATATTTTGGAAGATGAATAAGTTGTAGCCAAGATGAATGGTTTACTTGTGTAGTTGCTTGAATCACCCATTAAGGTTGTCGATCACCCCTACATCGTGTGTAGAGATGGAGACTAGGAAAGGAATTTCAATTAAATGCATTAATTAGGGGATATGAGGTACCAAAGGTGATGCTTGAATTGGGATTAGATGTAAACATATTTCCAAATACATAGTGGGAGTTCATGGGATGGTTGATTTTTTGTCTACTCATTAATTCACTTGTAGTTGGCCAACTAGTCACATATTTTTGCAATTAACAGACTAGAATAGATGGAGGTTGATCTAGATAGTGTTAAAAATTGTGAAAATTTTGAAGTTATCAAAATATTGGATGATAAGGGTCCCTACCCTACATTACTGGAGATCAGTTGGGTGTTTGGTAATGACGCTAGTTTGAATATGAAACAACTATGACTATCATTCGATAAAGAGGGTCATTGAGTTGTTCATCCTTTGGACCCAATGCTAAGTGAGCACTTTGTGGATCCAATTGAGGAAGTTATAGGAAGGTACCTTAGATTAGTTGTATAATGTTGTCGTTGGACATTGAGAGGATTATGTTAATCCAATGTTGGTGGAAAATTAATTTGGTGTAGAGTGTGTTCCTTTGCAACGAATTTTGAAGATGCATTTAATGATTGGTATAATGGAGACTTTGAAAAGTTCACATGGTGATGTATGATGTTGCAAGGATTCTAATGGATCAGTGTAATGTTGAAGGACCTGGTGAAATTTGACAACAAGACTAATGCGTAATTTGTGGAACAAGTGGAAGAATAAATCGTGCTTGAGCAAAGGATTATAGAATTGGATCTCACTTTGGTAGAGAACCAAGTTAGATGGTGGGAAACACATAAGAGTATGTTTGGAAGTAGTTTTGACCTACTCATACATGTGGATATTTGTTAGGTGCATTTCATGATGTAGGGTGTTCCAATTCAACAATTGGTGCATAAATTTTTACACACCTTATAGCCATTGTCGAAGAATTTGTACTTGTAGGAATAACTATAGAGGCAGATGAGTGATTGATAGAACTATGGAAAATGTTCTATGATAATTTTTTACTCTTTGGGGAGGATATGCCATTTGTAGGGGTGATTCGATGCATTTAGTGTCTCCCGTAGATGGGCCACCTATGGTGTTTGATCATAGATTTTTCCAAAGGGGACCCTATATAAATAAACCTTGCATATGTAGACTTAGGAGATGTAGACCCTGCAAAGGGAATTCAACGTTTGTAGTTCAAGGAAATGGAAGGTTGCCACATAATCCATGATATAGGGGATACAATATATCCAATGTATTACCATGAGTTGTTTCAAACGAAGCATGTTAACATTGGGATTGAGGAAGAGATAAAACTAGCTATTATTAGGGATTATTGGGATGAGCACATGATCAAAAACATTGTAGATTTGATCTATGAATATCCAAATATTTTCCCATGTAGTTTCACAAAAATGAATGGTGTGATTAGTTAAATTTATGAGATGAAAATTGAATTGAATCCAACTACTCATTTGATTAAGAAAAGACCATACATGATGAACCTACACTACAAAGAATGGGTGAAAAAGGTGATATATAAAATGTTAGATGTTGAGTTGATATTTGCAGTAGAGGATTCAAATCAGATCAATATGATCATGGGACTGGGCGAGAAAACAAGTGGAATATGCATGTGTGTTGATTTCCATAGACTCAATGAGCCCTATGTACATGACCCCTTTCTGACTCATTTTAGACATGAAATTTTGGAGAGGGATGTAGGGAATTAGGCATATACTCTTTTGCAGATGCATTTCCATGCTATCATCAAATACAAATAGCCAAGGATGATAATTAAAAAGTAATGTTTGTCACAAAATAGGGGATGTATGCCTACAACATAATTCCCTTTACACTGAAGAATGGAATAAAGTGTGGTCATTGCATTGTTCCTATAATGTACACAGCCTCCTAGCTAAGACCCATTACCACATTGTAATGTCTCCACTAATGCAAACTCCTTAAATACAAATTTGATAGCAGTCTGTAACATCCCATGTTGCAAGCACTAACAAAATGATTTGATACGACTTTGTAACATCCCCAGCTTATTGTTGAGGAATGCCACTCCAAAAATATAGTGTGCAGATTATACACTATAACATTGATCTACGCAGAAACAAGTGAGTTAACGCGCACAATCCCAAGTTGGATCACACCACACAAATTTTCCTCTTCGGACACTAGTTATAATAGCAGCATTGACACATAATACAATGACACACATAATCATTTAAATTACACAAGTAATATTGCACATGTAACCACTATGAACACATGATTACTACTTTGTGCACAACCATTCTGGTGTGCATGTAGATTCAATTATCCTTATGTGTATGGATCTGCTTCCCTATGCGCACAATGAATCTAGCCTCTTGCGCTCACAGATTATTTCCCTCTACGCACGACAATTCTAGCTTCGCCTCAGAAACTCATGACCATTATTACAAAATTAACTAACACGAATACTTAATAATTATCATACTCTGCATGTGCGACAACAAATAGTGAATAATAACATCACGCTTGCATGTACAAACAACATTATACACAATAACAACAATTAATTATATGCAATTTCATACATGAAATAAACCCATATAAGACATAGATAATTAAGCACACAGTAATGCAGACAATAACATAAAGGAATCCTATCTTTCATAAAGATTCATCAACTACGTGCATAGCTCAGATGTTCCTCCCATCCATAGACTTTGTTTCTCATAAACTTTCAGCAACAGGTCACCCCCAATCTGGGGCTTAAAATCCACTAGGGAAAAAGGATTAATAATGCCAAGCTAAGGTCTGATAATTAGCAGAATCACTCAGTCCAAGGTGTCTGACTGCTACAATTAACCTTTAGTCTCTCATTCCCCACATGAGTGTCCCACCCCAAGAAGTGTACCCTTTCTCTACTGAACAGTCCCTCATCTACCCCACTTCCCTTCTAGGGATTCAACAATAGGATGGACATGAAGTCTCAGAGCCCTATAACTAATTCCCAGTGCACCAAGAACAATTCCTAGCAAACCTCTCACCTGGAGAAAATGCTCACGGGCATGAAAACCCACTTCTTCGACACCAAATATCTCACTTGGAGAGAATTCTCACAGTCCTGACAATATGCATCTTTGATCGAAAATATCTCACATGGAGAGAAAGCTCACATGCCTGACAACTTGCATCTTTGACTGAAAAAACTTTGGTTACTAGATGGAAAACCCTTTCCAATATTTTCTCTACAGATAAGGTAATGGTCGTCCCCAGTTCAGATGGTCTGACAGATGAAGAAAAATGAGTGAATCCACTAAAGAAATCAGTTATCTCCAAAATACTCTAAGGTTCAACCATATATTTGCATGGTCATAACTGGACACTTGTCACCTTCATAATTAGCTTTAGCCACTTGTGTAAGTTTTAAACCTGTGAAGTAAAGCAATGCATATAGATTCTTAAGCAATACAGAAATTAATCAATGGCTCATACACAGATTACACAGAGATTTTTACCGGAAACCCTCAACCGGGAAAACCTTTCTTATTTTCATTATATCTCGAATTTCACCATTCGCCATACAATATATACAATTTTTTTAGGTATTCCGTAGATACAAAAACCCTAATCCCTTAATCCGGGATTAATTTACAAATCAGCTAAAAATAGCAAAATCCGCTAAAAATAGCAAAAACCGCCAAAAAAAGGGATCGTCAGACGCAGTTGTCGTATCTGACGCACCCACACACACACACACATGCAAAGAATATAACACATACCCAACATTCTCCCACTTGTTGTTTTCTTTGCATCCAGGGGTCCAGGGGATTATATAGTCAACA
>SNQJ01S0031939.1:44539-78255 GCA_010110895.2 Picea sitchensis | reverse complement strand
CTCGCACACTTACTCAGGTGTGTTCAACACTATGTAATGTGCGCACCCTTCCCTTGATGCGCAATCCACGCGCACTTACTCAGGTTTGTAATATGTTGATATGTTGATATGTTCACATTGAATTGTGATATGATGTGCTAAGGTTTAGATTTTTCCAAATCCTTTGAATAGCCCTTTCCAAAAATTCGATGTGAACTTGGGATCTCTGTCAAACATAATTGTATTAGGTACACCATGCATCCTAACAATTTCTCTCATGTATATATTAGCAATGTCGGTTTCCTTGTGAGTTGACTTCATTGGAATAAAATGGGCAACTTTAGTAACCTTGTCCACCACTACCATAATAGAATCATGTTGCTTAGCAATCCTAGGAAGCTTAGTAATGAAATCCAAGGTTACAACTTCCCATTTCCACTCAGGAATGGGTAAATGTTGTAGCAAACCAGCTGGGTGTCTGTTCTCAGTCTTGACCTTTTGACATTCAAGGCATCTAGCAATAAAATCAACAACCTCCTTTTTCATGTCTGGCCAATAGTATTATTTTTTTACCACTACAATTGTCTTCTGGTAGCCCGGGTTCCCAGCATAAGGAACTTTATGCACCTCTGACAATAACAATTTTTTCATCTCCTAGTCATTTAGCACATAAACTCTGCACCTATACATGAGGATTTCATCCTCTTTTAGCTCATAACCTTCAAATTTTTGTTGCAATTTACCTTGTTGTAAATTTTCCTTTATGTCCACATAGGGTTGATGTGATTTGGAAACCTTTAAAATTTTGTCACTCAAATCTGATTTGTACATGTTATTGGTTGTAGCATGCATTTCATACACCCTCCTGCTAAGTGCATCAACCACCTTGTTATATTTTCCTTTGATATGCTTGATATCAAAGTCATACTCATTGAGGAATTCCAACCATTTGCTTTGTCTGGAATCTAAAAGTTGTTATCCAAATAAATATTCTAGACCGTTATGGTCTGTCCTCAACTTGAATATTTTTCCCATGAGGTAGTGCCTCCACATATTCAAGGAATGCACTATGGATGCCAATTCCAAATCATGAGTAGCATAGTGCCTTTCATGCTCTTTTAATTTCCTCGATTCTTAGCACACCACATGTCCATTATTACTATGGACTGAACTAAGCCCTTCCTTCCATGCATCTGTGCACACAATGAAGTCTTCATTAGGATCAACAATTCTCAAAATTGGCACACTTTTCAACAAACTCTTCAAGTGTTGAAAACTCCTTACACAATCCGAAGTCCATTCAAATTGCACACATTTATTTTGCAAGGATGTAATTGGGTATGCAATCTTTGAGAAGTCCTCAATGGATCTTATGTAGTAACTTGCAAGTCCCACAAAGGATCTCACCTCCATGACATTCCTTGGTGTTGGCAATCCTTTAATGTATTTTATCTTCTTCAGGTCCACAACTATCCCTTTCTTTGAAATTATATGACCCAAGTAATGAATCTTCCTCTCTTACAATGAGCACTTGCTCAACTTTTCATACAACTAATGGTCTCTCAATACTTGCAGCACCATCCTCAAGTGTTTCTCATGTTCTTCTTCAGACTTTGATTAAATAACTATGTCATCCAAAAATACTATGACAAACGTATCTAAGTATTCTCTAAAAATACCATTCATTAAACAAATGAAGACAGATGGTGCATTTGACAACCCAAATGGCACTATTGTAAACTCATAATGGCCATACCCTATTCTAAAGGTTGTCTTGCTAATGTCTTCCTCTTTAATTCTCACTTGGTGATATCCAGATATGAGATCAATATTTCAAAATATTTGTGTGCCCCTCAGCTGGTCAAAGTGATCATCTATCCTTGGCAAAGGATATTTGTGCTTTAATGTTATTTTGTTCAACTGCCTGAAGTCAATAGAAAGCCTCAACATACCATCATTTTTCTTCACAAACAATACTGGGGCACCCCAAGGTGACACGCTTGGGTGTCTATACCCCTTCTTCAAAATCTCTTCAAGTTGCATCCGCAATTCCTTCAGCTATGATGTACTCATTCTATAAGGAATCTTGGATACAGGGGCTGCTCCAGGCATCAAATTTATAGAGAAATCAATATCTCTTTTTGGCGGAAACTCTAGTATTTCTTTAAAGACATATACAAATTATTTTAGTACTGTGTAGTCTTCAACATTTGGCACTTTATCCTTAGATTTTCCATGTGCACTACAAATATTTGACATCATTTCCTGTAACTTTTCTTCAATTGCAAGGTTGAAACTTCTTTGATAGTTACATCTCTTGGAATTCCTTGAACTGTTCTTAAGTTTCATTCCTCATGCAAGCAAGTAAATGTCTTATTGTGGCAGTCTATAACGACATGATATTGTTCCAACCAATCCATACCAATGAGGAAATCATATGAGCCTAAAGGTATAATATTTAAATTAGATTTTGTGCATATTCCATTCATTTCCATTGGAAATTCCTTCACCATCTCATTAATTTTCCTTTTTTCTCATGTAGCTAACTTCACCAACCAAGGTTTTCCAAGATTGCTTCTCATAAAATGGAATATTTCCACCATGTTATGATCTAGATAACTATGACTATCTCCTGAATCAATTAAAATATCAATGGATTGGTCATTAATCTTACCTTCCACTTCAATCATGTGCGACTGAAATTCAGCTTGCTTATTATCCAGGGTTGTGTAGATCCTTGGTACATTTTTTCCCATGTCCTCAACTGTCACAACTTGTTGTACATTGTGAACAGTACTCACTTTTTCACCTCTATGAGGGAAATCTATATACATGTGGTCTCCCCCACAACTCCAACATTGAATAGGTGGTTTCCTTGGTCTTTTCCTTATTGCCTCTATCATTCTAGGCTCGTTGGGAGTTGGCTTTCCTTGAGAAGTATTTCTAAAAAATGGTGGCTTAGTCCCCTTCTTCCTTTGTTGCATCTTTTTTTTCTTCTTGTCTTCCCAATCCTTTTGGAAATTCAGTCTTCCCCTTTGTTGATCATAGAAACATTTATCTCACCTTATGGTTTCCTCCAATGTATTAGGGTCATCATGTTGTATCTTTTCACTGATAAATGATGGAATCCCACTCAGGTATCACTTGGTTAGGTATTTCTTTTGAAAATACCTAATCCTTCATTTTCTTGTCATAGTATCACTTGGTTAGGTATTTCTTTTGAAAATACCTTTTAAACTCTCTCCAAGTAACCTTCTTCTCATCAATGTGTTGCACTTGCACAAATTGATCCCACCACATTGATGTTTTTCCCTTTAGTTTATAGATGGAAATTCTCCCTTCTTCCTACATAGAGTAATTATGCAGCTGGAAGTACTTCCTCATGCCCAGCAACCAGGTCTCCACATATTCATTCTTCTTGTAGCTATGGGGAAAATCCCCATAATCTGGGTCTAGCGACTAGGCAGAGCCTTGACACCTTAAAAGAGAGAAAATCTTCTACTCTACCCAAACCAACACAACCTTATGATAATTAAGGAAAGAGAGAGAAGATAGAAATATGTAGATTAAGTCCTTATGGTTGTTGTCGAACCATTTTGGTTTATGTTTGTTCCAATATTGTAGGCTTCCTCCCAAAGATGACCTGAAACAACGCTACAGAACAAACTATGACAACATATGCTTAATTATCAACATCATCTAAAGCATTATTTATGCATGAAAACATTCACAAACACAAATGCATAGACATAAAGATATGGGACAAGAAGTTTTCTCTTTTATTAATAACAAAATTGGAAGTTACAACCTGAATTTTGTTGGTGCTACTCCATGAACCTCACCTAGGTTCCTCTACTTTGTCTCCAAGTGCACTATTTCCGATATACTATCCTCGCCACCAACATGCCAATATAATAAAAAAGGATGGATGGTATAAGGAAGATGGATGGAAGGGAATGTTGAGTATGAAACTCATAGCAGAATGCAGAAGGCTTCGAACACAAGGGAGAAAATTTAGCTAGCATGTCTACACGGGATGTTAGGTATGCAACACTCATGTGTACTCTCTTTGTATATGCATCAGGGTGCGTATACCATACAAAAACTTATTTTTTTAGAAGAACTCCATAAAAAAAGGTTGGAGGATGTATGAATGAGTAGGCCAACATCAGAGATGCATAGTAGTGGCATTTTGAGTTATAACAAATTCCCCCTAATGTGTGAGGTCATAAGAGAAACTAATGGTCAAAATACATTACAACATATTTAATAATGTTGGAAATAACTAGAGTCGAGTAAACCCAAGCGAGTATATGTGAGCGCTTCATCTGCAATAAGATAATAATAATCACTAAGGCGGGCATTCCCATGCTTGGGATAAGATAAGCATGGTTGTCAATCAAGTACATTGTAGATCCATGTCATATATATAGTAATCATGGCTACATGACCAATTTGTATGCCAATATAAAGTGTAGTCGTGAATAATACACAATGGATCTACATCACAAAATCATCGGAAGATATACAATGTTATATGAATCATCAGGAGGCATTAATTCATGTGGTTGGAGATGATAGGTTCATAACTCGAGAAATAGCTTCAAGATCTTCAAAACTCGGGTAAGAGTATAATAGTAGCATAAGACTCACTACTTTGAGGTCTTCTACATGTTGTCGTGAAATACTGGAGGACCTTGATCATCAGGCACCGAACTTCATTGATTTTGTACGTGAACTTGAAAAGACTCTCAAGATGGCCAACTCATGAAGATCAAGATACTTATCGCAAAATGGCTAATGCAGGTTGCAAGACTTCCCCTTGGAAAAGAGAACGATATATGAAAAGACTCAAGAACCATGTTATTGACATAAGTCTGTGGCACAGGGGACACCACAAACTCTCCATGTATTTGGAAGAGTAACCAAACGGAGGAGGACACAACTATATGTAAGAAGAACAACTTCCTAAGGCCATACTAGATCCCAATGCTTGCAGAACAAATGGAAGGATGTGCTATGTCCAAAGGTGACTATATTGTTTCCAGCAAAAGAGAATGTTTCCTCGTCCCCTCTTTTTGGAATATTTGTTTTTTTTTTATTTTTCACATATTTAATGAGCTTGAAAATGAATAAAAGAATGATATGTTACAAAGGAGGAACGAGTGTCATGGGAAAGCAAACTGGTTCCAAGCACATGCAACATATTGATGCTCAGTGCAAGGAGACGTGTGCAGGATAAGGACAATCAGGAAAAAATTTCCATGGGTCAAGGTGTCAGATCGCAAGGGAAAAAAATGATACAAGGCTTGCACATAAGGAATGCTCTAAAGATTCAGTAATAGAAAAATGAAGCCAGAATTAGGCCAAAGACACAAGGATGAGACATGTTATGTGATTACAAGATGACACCATGAGACTCCTTCCATGTAAAGTTTTACGATCCTAGAGAAGGTAAGATCGACATTTTTTCACTTTTACAGAGTCTGGAAAACACTAAAAGAAGACTCTGGAATGATATTTTTCATAAGGTTAGTCTCCAGGGCCCAAAAAAGAATAAAATCATACCAAGGAGAACTCTTCAAATCACTAGGGATAGAGTATTGATTTTTTGTACTTAGTCTAGTCGGTCTAGAAAAGCGTTAAACTTATACCAAAAGGACGTATCTTTAAAACCATTTTAACGAGTGTGACAGAGAAAATATCACTTGACTATATTTTCAATTTTAAGGAGACTGAAAAGAGATTAACTATGGACTCACTAATCCTTAGTCATAATTTAGTCCCTTGAGCCCGAAAAAGTATAAAACATAACTTAGGAGAACTCTCTTGGCGAGACATGTCTCTCGAGGCGTACCTTTTCCTGGGTAATCTATTGGCCAAAAAAAGGGTTAATGGTATGCCAAATAGATGTTTCTTCTGGACCAATTAACAAGTGTGAAAGAAACAAGGTCACCCGATGATATTTTCTTGTTTAGGGAGTCTAAAAAGGGCTTAAAGAAGACTCCAAGGTGTTTCCTTTTTCGTAAATAATCTCCAAGGCTCGAAAACATGATAAACCAAAACCAGGGAGAATGGCCATTTTCGCAAATTTATTCCCTCATGCCCAAAAAGGGTTAAACTTACACCTGAGAATACTTTCCTGGCGCACCGTAGCTCCTAGCGTGTACCTTTTTCGAAAAAGGGGTAAACTACCACCGGATAGATGTGCCTTCGAATTTCACTTTGACGAGAATGAAGGGAAACAAGATCGCTCGGTAATATTTACAATTTTAGAGAGTCTAAAAAGGGCTTAAAGAAGACTCCAAGGAGGATCCTTTTCGTATGTAATCCAAGTGAGGCAAAAAATAATAAATACACTCTTGCTAGATGTCACTTTCATAGTTTAAATGAGATTGAAAGGAAACAAACTATGCCCTAGGGGAGTCCCAAGGGTTGAAGCCAAAAAAACATTTAAGAAAAGAAATGAGGCATACAATTGAGTCATGATGGAGCTAAGAAGGGAATCTCAAGCCTACAGGAAACTCACGGCATGGACGCCAAAATGAAATACAAGGATATACCTAGGGAATCCATGGAGGGAAAGTCTCTACTACCTAATTACGGCACTTCTAAAGTGGTATAGAAGATTTTTTTTCACACTTTGGTGGGGTTGTCCTATGGAAAAGTGGAAATCGTCAATAGAATGCAAAATGCAAGGTGGTGAAAACCTATCCTACATGCAAATGGTGAAATAACAACTTCGTCACAAGATCGTAAAAGTAGTACCCACTCATAAAACAATACCAAATCCAAAGGAACATGAAGTCTAAAGGACCAAAAGATCACCAAGAAGAACCATAACATCCACCGACCGAAAAAATAAAAAAAAATAAAAAATAAAAAAAATAAAAAATAAAAAATTCAAGGTCAAAACAGGGTCAAAAAATCTATTAATAGAGGCAAAAGGGGGAACTTTTACCATTGGACTTTGAAATTTTCCAAAAATAGCCAAAACCCTCTTCCTTAAATTCAATATTTGGAGAGCATCAGTGGATGAAATCAACTCGTTCTTGGGCCAAGTAAGTAATATTTCCCTTTACTTGCAATTCCATTCATCCATTTCAAGTTTTATATAGATTTGGGGGTCGTGCGCTCCAAAAATTAGCTCGATTGTCCGTGTACGTGCACTTTTCACAGTTAGCGTGCATATGTACTCAGGATGAGACACTCTGAGCACGTGTACATATGTGACTGATACCACAAAAGGGCGTGTACATGCTCAAAAAATTGGAAAAAGAGAAGCACTAACTCCCAAAATGTTGGCATAACTCAGGTTGTATGTGCGTTGGAGAGAAAGATAACATGAATAGGTTGACCAAATGGTCAAGGACAACCCGAGGGCGGTGAAAACATTGAAACAATGTGGATTATGTAAATCCTTTAGTTGTCTCCTTATGAGAGCTCAACCATGACTTCTAAACCATCTAGTAGAGTATTGGAATCCAGATCCAGAGGCTTTTGTGATAGAAGGCCAATCATTAACACCAACCACTTAAGACCTCTACTTTGTGACTGGTATCTCTAGGAGGGGTGAACCGATAAACTTGGATACATTCCCTCCCGGGACATATAACATAGCCCACTACATTGATATGTATTGTGAGGCCGACACAGAGAAGGTGGGGTCTCAAGTGCCTATACAAAAAATTGAAAATATGAGTTTGAGAGTAATACTATACATGATTAGGTGGATGATAGGATCCACTACTCTACACCAGGCTTCTCAAGCCCATATGCATTTCACAGTGCAGTGTTTGCAGCCGATTATATTCGATTGGAGCACCACTATGCTCAATTATATGAAAAATCACCTGATAGAGTGTAAGTTGAGACAGAGGAGAAACTTTGGATTCGGAAGAGTGCTATGCGTATTCGTTTTTGAAAGAGTTTCATGGATGAGCCCAAGGGAGGGTGTGTGGGGACACATAGCCTCCTTTCCATCATTCGGCAGATGGGATTCTTTGATGTCACGCTAGGGAGTATGAGTACGCAAGGCTTATGACAACAATTTCTTCAAGTGGTGGAAATTCTATATTCTCTCCATCGAGGACTACCCATATGCGGGTATTAGTTTATTGAGGGACCCAAACATGCATATGCCCCCTGGTGCAGCACATGGAGATATAGGTACTTACTCACATTTTTTGAATTTTTTACTTTTTAATTTTTCAATTTTATAAAAGGAAAGAAAAACGTGTTTTTGGTAACGTCACAATACTAACTTAAAATCTGTTATGTACATATGTGGGACCATTGTGGCCCACAGACTTCCCTTGGACCCGACACCATCCAATAAAGAAGATCCAGCTGAGAGCATCCGTACCAAAGGCAGGGCCATCATCAGTAGAGGTTGAGAGAGTCCTGAGGAGGATAGAGAGGAACATGATAGCCCTCACCTGTAGTGTTCCCATGACAGAGATCGAGGATCTGTCATCATCCATGCAGACTCACGTAGTGGGAGTACCCAGGGCATGGGTCCAACTATTCCGGCTTCTAACCAATGTCATAGTCTATTATATTGGGGCCAATAGGCCTAGATATTATATTAGTGTTGGACATTAGGCATGTCAAGGGCACCCTTTTTGTATCTCCCATATATATTGAGAGATTAAGCCCAACGGTGTATTATTGACACTTTTGAGGCCTATGGCCCACATTTTGTATTGTGACATTATTTTGGACATAATATATATATACATTTTTTTTCCTTATGGAGTAAATATTTTTTGTACAATTATATTTACATGTGCGTGTATGTGTGTGATTTTATATTTATGTGTGTGAAAGATGTCAATCTAATACATGATTTTCCAATGCATCGGTTAATTGATTAGATCTCCTAGGAACATGAATATATGTGATATAATCAAAATAGCATTCTAAGAGACATACCCTAAGGAATCATTGATGAAGGGTGGGATCATAGACGTGGCGCACTCCATTTAATTGTGAAACTACCAATTGAGAATATAGATGAACCTGGAGGTGAGAAATACCATGTGACAACGCATCACGTAGTAATTCTATTACAGCATTGTATTTGGCAGTGTTATTAGTTGCTTCTCCTAGAAAAAGACCTCTAGAAGATACTAACTGACCAGTGGGCATGAATATCACCCAAGTTGCTAAAGCAAGCCTCTGAGTGAGTCGGATAGCATTGTCTATGAACCCAACATAAACCTCAAATTCACTTGACATCTGCCACAATGTAGAAACACAATAAACTATATGTCCATAAAACAAAAAGATACTAAAATGTATAAATAAAAATATACACTATTTACAAGAAGTCACACTCAGGTGACCAACCTAAGCATAATACTTATTAAGGCCCATTTCTGGGCTCAGGAAAAGTGTTACCTTCGAATTCAACCAATTGATAAGCACCTTTTTCCAAAACTTTCTTAACAATAAATAGTTCGAACCACATGGGTTTAAACTTGCTTTCCCCCAAGGGATATTTATCTTGATCGTAGACCAACACAAGATCACCTTCGAAGAAAACTCTAGGGAGGATCGACCGATCATATTGACACTTGACACATTGTTTATAAGCCTCATGAGACAAGGTTGCATCTCGACATTGTTCATCGAGCTTCTCAAGCTAGAGAAGACGCTCTTCAAGCGTAGTTGTGTTGGGCAGTAGTTCCACTACCAACTTGAGAGAAGGAATCTGGCACTCTATGGGAAAGACTGCCTCCAATCCGTAAATGAATTGGAAAGGAGAGAAACATGTAGCAGTCTTGAAGGAAGTCTGACATTGTTCGATTACTGAGAGGGGGAGTGAATCAGTAATAGAGAAATTTAATCCACATACCACTAGAAATGGAATGACATGTACTATCCATCTAGAATAGTCTTATATTCAAATATATTAAAACTCATACCATTATACATCAAACAAAATTGGGTCCATTACCCAAACCATAATTCGCTACCACACTTTCTTCAAGGGTTGACATCAATGACAACCAACCCAATTAATCAACAATCTCCCCCTTTGGAATTTATGGCAACAATCTGATGCAATATTGAATTCACATCACTCATGATCCCCATGTGACCATCACTCCCCCTGAAACCATGCCTCTATGCTCTTTCTCTGAGCCTGCATCTGATAAATCTCTCCCCTTTTGTCATCAATGGAAAAGGTATCTTTCCATCTAGGGTTTCTCCCCCTAACTGAACTTTCCATGGGGATACTCCCCCTGACTGAACTCTCCCTGAAACTGGTCTCCCAACTTGAACTATCCTCTTTATGGTGTTTCCTCGTGTAAATCTAAGACATATAAGATAATCATTCAAAAGCATTCATTTTGTAGTAGAAATTACTCTGAGTCTCTGGCGAAAATTCTTAAAGGCTTTCCTTGGAAGTTGTTTTGCAAAGGATGTTTTCCACTTGTTCTTTTGTGCCCACATATTCAACATTGATGTTCTTCTTTGCAACATGTTCCCATAGAAAGTGATACTTTATTGGAATGTGCTTTGTCTTGGAGTGCATCATTGGGTTCTTTGAGATACTGATGGCGCTTGTATTATCACAATAGATTGGAATGGGCTCATCATACTCAACCTGTATATATTTCAAAGTTTGTTTCATCCATAGAACCTGAGTACAACATCATGTTGTTGCAATATACTATGCTTTGGTTGTAGATACAGATATCGATGATTGTTTCTTGCTTAGACAAGATACTAAACACTCACCCAAGTAGAACGTTGATCCATTGGTGCTTTGTCTTTCATAAATGCAACCTGCCCAATCTGCATCTGTGTAGGAAATAAGTGATAAATCCTTTCCTTTTGGATACCATAATCCAAACTCTTATGTTCCTTTGAGATATCTGAAAATCCTCTTCACTGCTAAGACATTTGATTCCTTTGGTGTTGCTTGAAATCGTGACACGTGTCCAACTGCATGATTACATCTGGTCTGGATGTTCTCACATATAGTAAGCTACCAATCATTGACCTATATTACTCTGGTGTGTAGACTGTGAATCATCATCTTTTTTGAACTTGCAACTGGTTTGCATAGGAGTGGTAATTGGTTTGCAATATTCCAGTCTAAACCTCTTTAGTCTTTCTCTGATATACTTAGTTTGAGAAATAAAAATTTCTTGTTTGTTTTGACGTATTTGAGGACCCAAAAAGAAGGATAGTTCTCCAAGTAATGACATTTCAAATTCATTATGCATATCCTTTGCAAATTTCTGGCTTTACCTATCATCATTGCTTCCAAAAATAATATCATTAACATAAAATTCAATTAATAAAATACTATCTTGAGTTACCTTGATGTAGAGGTTTTTGTTTGCACTTCCTTTTCTGAACCCTTCTTATTGTAGATATTTATCTAGTCTAGAGTACCATGCTCTAGGAGCGATTTTTAGACCATACAAGGCCTTCTTCAATTTGCACACATAATATGCATTCTCTGACAAATGAAATCCTTTTATTTGTTCGATGTAGACTTCTTCTTCATCTTATGCTTCTTCTTCGTAAAGTTGTTCCATTGATTAATTTTCTTCTTCCTTTTAATTCTTGTCCACTTGTTTCACCAATTGTTACATTGATGCTTTCCACAACTTTGTTCAACCTCAGATTGTAACACTTGTATGATTTCCTTGTACTTGAGTAACCAACAAGTACTCCTTTGACACACGAGAGTCAAACTTTCCCATTCTTCCATCTTCTCTTTTGATGTAGCATTTGTTTCCAAATACTATGAAGTGCTTCACATTTGTTGGTCTTCCTTTCCATAGCTCATAGGAAGTTTTGTCATTGTTTTTTTTTAGCATTACTCTATTTTGAATGTGAATTGTTGTATGCATTGCATGTGTCCAAAAAATATCTGTCAATTTTGAATCCATTAGCACTGTTCAAGCCATTTCTTGTATAATTATCATCCATTATGATAATGTTCCTTTGTCTCTGAAACATTCTCTAAACCAATCTATGAATCCATGCTCTTGTCCACTGTCATATATATGTCCAAGACTACTAAGTGTTCTTATGAATCCAGTTATGTCCATATTGTCCAAGACTCTACTACACATTGTCCATAATGTTGACCCATTTATCACTGTACTATCATGAAGTATTCACTACTACAATTGATTGTACTTCTGCTAACGGACTGCTCTAGATATGTCTATTCAAACTATGAAAGTTGTTCGAAGGATGGTTCTTTGGTCTATCACAGTTATTGCATGACTCCCCCTATCTAATATTCATGTTACCTGGGAGTCTCTAAGTTGGATGGATCAGAACAATTCCTTCTCTAATGTGTATTCATCATCATCTTCATTGGTAGATTCATCATCTCTCTGAGCTCTGACTTCTTTCTTTATGTCCATGGATTCATATTTCACTACAATGCCTGAAAGTACAATCTCTTGAACCTGTTCCTTATTTACATGCCCTTCTTTTATTTTAGTTGTTTTCCAAAACTTTTTGTATCTGACATCTTCCTTTTTCTCTGTAGAATTTTCTTCATCTCATTTTATTGCCAATCTTGCGATCTCTGGGACCTGGTATTTGTTCGCATGTTCTTCGTGTTTTTTTATCCATACTTTCTTCCATCTGATATAAATGTTCTCTTTCATGGAAGTATCGAGCATGCTTCTACAATCACTAGCTATGTGTCCATATTTATGACATGTGTAACATTCAATGTTACGTGGGGCCACATAGGCATTTATTGCTTGAACATTTCTTTTATAATCCCTGCAATCTACAACCTTATGTCCAAAGTTAGTACAGTAAAAACAATGACCATAAAAGAAATTTGCATACCGGGAGTGAATTATCTTCTTTGTGGCGTAGTCCTTCTGAATTTTTTCCTTGACTTATCATGATCATGATTGAAGCTTATTTGTGGATTGAACATGGATGGTCTTCTTGAAGATGTATCTTCAATAGTTTTCTTAGATTATGTTCGACCATGATTCCTTCCTCTGAGTACTTCTGCATAACTCTTTCTATTTTCTTCATTCTTATTTTCTACAAACCTAGAGTGCTTCTCTTCATTCTCTATAACTAAGGTGGATGTTTTTGTCTCTTCAACGTTCTTGTTGAGCTTGATGATTGTACTTCTCAATGTGACAACTTCTTCTTCAAGATTCTCAACCTCTTCTTCTTTCTTCATTATCTGAGACTCCATGACTTCTTTTGTTCTTTTCGCTTCTTCTAGCTGAGTTCTTAAGTTCTCGATGACCTGTTGGATTCTTCAAAAATGTGAACACTTTCCTTTTGTTTCATCAATTATTTCTTGAGTGACTTGTTTTCTTCTCTTAGTTCATCTAAAGCACTAATCAATTCTGCTTCATAATTGTCTTCCTTTTTAATTATCTTTTTTGTCTCATTTCCTTCATGGAATTCTATTTTAATATGTATGTGTTTCAAAATTAAAGCAAAACAACATACCTCTGGTGATTATGTAATCTTCATCTTCTGAATTTGTTTGACATGGTGAACATAATTCTTCTTGATCTGTATCTGCATCTTCTTTGTCATTTTCTGAATCTACAATGGGTGAAGAATATATGTCATGTAACTTATCCCAAAGTTCTTTGGTTGATGAATATTTACCAACCTTTTCTCTTACCGGATTAGGTAATCCTACCGAGATGAAATCCATTGCTATTTTGCTATTCTTCTTCAATTCCTTCTTGGTTGCATTCTTTGCCCTTTTTGAACTATCATATCTTGTAACAATTGATAGACAAATATAATGTCCATGTGCCTATAAAAATATGTCCGTCCTTCTGCTCCACATCTCATACTTAAAACCAGTCTGACAATTAAACAATTGGTATCAGAGCTAGTTCCTTCAGGAAACAGTTTAACCACTGGAAGGAGATTATGGATTATTCTGACCCAAAGTGTTGAATATAACATCAAATTCCAATTCGAATTGGCAGAATTTATTATTCATTGGGGAATAGTCTTAATAGACTTATTGATAGCCTCCACTTGACTAGTATCTTGTGGGTAGTAGGGTGATGAATGTTCTTTCTTAAAACCAAGCTTTGATGTTAACTCAGTCATCATATTATTATGAAAGTGACTGCCATGGTCTGTGACAATGTATTTCAGTATACTGAACCTAGAGGCAATCTGGTTGAAAATGGAAAGTGTCGTTGTTTCCCCATCATTAATAAATGTTGGCATGGATTCGACCCACTTAGTGAAGTAGTCTACTGCCACAATAATATAACGATGCCCCCTAGCCGAAGTCGGGTGGCATGTAGTGAAATCAATCCCCCACTTTGTTGGAGATACTTCACACACACCTAAGATTTAGTTTTCCTAAGGTTTACCCTGTCTTTATTATTGATTATTCAGTGTCCTATAGTTTAGGGAGAATATTCTCTTCAGTTCACACTTTAGTTTGATCAGTTGAGTGGAGTCTAGATGCCACATTGGGATTATCACCATGCAACAATGGGATCATCACCAACTAATGCGAATTTTCCTTGGGATCATCACCAGACTAGCACATTACTCATGATTCCCTGATCTCCTCCTCAATTCACTATGTTTCAATCAGTTAACTGAAGACTAAGAGACTAGTTAACTCATACTAGGTGGCAGTTCACTCCCGTAACTGCCTGAGAGACTAGACTAGGTGGAAGTTTACTCCCGTAACTGTTGGTGTGTGTACAGGTCACTCTATACCACCACTATGGCGCATTGGCCTCTCCTCCAGTGCGCATTGGTTTATTTATACAGAGTATATCATGTGTAAATTATCATTCATTCATTTGGTTAATGAGAATTCTTCCACTCTTTCTCTCCTACTTCTCTTTTCTCATATTTTCTCTGCAAATTGTGTATGTCAGTTGCTAGCTAGATCTATTATTTGCAGGTTCAACACATTTACATGGTATCAGATCCAATGGACTGGTAGAGAAAAGACACATCAAATTATTTTTGTAGGTACCGAAGATTGAAGACAGTGGAAATATGGAATTTCCAAAAGAATTCATTCTTACACCATACAATTTATGTGCATGGTGTTAGCACTCTGTAAATTTGTTCAACTAATAAAACAAAAGACAGAGGTAACCTAAAAACCACTTTAGAGTTGGGTACTAGCCTGCTCATCTTAGAGAGGGCTCTCTCTTGTCACTTGGTCTTTAACAGATGAGTTTTCTTTAACAAGTCAATGGCTAGGTTTTTTTGCTTTGAAGGGTTTTTTATGATTTTGATGGCAAGGAAGGGGAGGGACACCTAGGGCTATGGAGTCAAACTTCTAAAAATGAATGGAAGCACTTACTAGTCGGTACAACTCTCTAGAGGATAAAGGCTAAATGAGGTGATGAATCTAAGTTATAAATTGTAATTTTCAGAGTGTAATAAGAAAGGAAAAATATATAACTGCATCATAGCATTAAATAAAATGAATTCTGACTTAGTTAGGAAGAACTTAACACAGTTTAAATTGCTTAAGCCGAGAGCATCACGAGATGATTTATGGGCCTTTATCAATCCAATTTAAACAAAAGACAATGAAAATGAAAACAAGAAAACAAGAAATATGTACAAAGAAAGAAGACAAATCTCAAACCACCACCATTAGAATCCTTTCGTGGAGATTTCAAGACATCTACATGTGCATTCTATTTAGCTTTAGAAAATTTACATTCAAGTTCCAAATATATAAAATCGTTCCCTTGCACTTCTTCCAACCCCTAATACATTTGGAACTCCTAATATTTATACCAGCTAAGTTCCTTCGGTTTGAAATTGATTACAATGATTACAAAGAAACGTTTCAGTTTTGAAATCGATTACAATTATTACAAAGAAATGTTTCGGTTTTGAAACTGATTACAATGATTACAAAGAAACATTTTGGTTTTGAAACCAATTACAATGATCAACAACAAAATGTTTCTTGATCCGGATTCTGGATCCTCTGGCGCTTCGGTCCCTTTCTTCGCCCTCTGACTCTATCTTGACCCTTTGTGTGATTCGTTGTCTTTCATTGACATCTGGACATCATTTACTGGGTCCTGGAAAACTTCATTTTGTCTTACCCAGCTGGACTATCTCCTTCCATTGCAAATCATAAGGAATATCATAATCTATCATTTCCCTTATCAGAATCTCCAGGTCAATGCAGGAAGCATATAACATGACTGGCAGTCCAAGCTTGACTACTTTGAACTGATTCATAATTTTAAAGTCTGTAATCAAATGTTCAACTAATGTAGCTCCTTTAAGATTTTCCTCTAGGGTTTCGAACTTAGAATGATCAATTTTTCACTGATTCAAATGAGCATTGTATTCTCCCTGATCATACAATTTTCCCTTGCCATCCCAAAATGGTGGAAGACCTTTGGCGAACAATTCTTCAAATAAATATTTAAACTCATGTACACTGTGTTCCATATGTGTTGCCTTAGTTTGGACTGATTTCAACAAGTTATGTTTAGCAATAACCCTCCCGGCCCAGATAATCAATGTATTTTTGTCTTTAACCTCAATAGTATAAAGGTCTATAGTAGGAACAATGTTGAGTAGATTTATGGTGTTTTGGGCCCATTCTGATGGTTTCTTTGTTAAAGTCTCATTCACAACAGTGCACCTGTTTTTGGTTGTAATGGCTATGTTATCCTTATCATTAATGAAATTCAAATGTGATCTGAATTTGGCAGCTTCAACAGCTATAAAGTCCCATATGATATGTTTGGCCACTTGCAACAAACCTTTGCCTCTTAACCTCATCTTCAATTTATTTATTCTTTCTTGTAAGACTTCATTCTCCTTTTGAAATTGACTTAAATTTTCATCCTTTGCCTACAATTCTTGCTTCAATTTCTCTATACTTCCTTTCATCCCTTTGATTTCTCCTTCTTTCAAGCTAGCTTGTGACATATCCTAGACAAGTCCTTCAATGTTTGACCCAACTTCTGCAATAGGATCTAAAACCACAGCCTTGTTTAGAAATTATGTCTACTCTTGTGACCATTTCACCTTTTCATGTTCTAGTTGCAACACCCTAGCCTTGTAGTCCAATGTCTCTTGACAAAGTGTTTCCTTTTCCTGTTCTAGAGAAACCAATTATGTTGTTTGTGGATGATCTGTAGCAGTCATTTTCAATTTCTTCTTCAAACTTTGAATTAATTTATCTTTCTCATCCAATGAGGATTTCAACACTTGGGGGCATTCAGATTCCAACCTCTTGACCTGAGTCTGCCAAACTCTGCTAGATGCCTTTTCATGCCTTAACTGTCCTTTCAATTTCATTGCATAATATGATAGTTTTGAATTCTTTAAACTTAAGCTCAGGTAATCAAAATATAGCATGTCACTAGTGTGTTTGTGAAATTTGACCTTGTTTGGGGCACTGATGTTGTCATATCTTATATTTATCTCAGAGACTTTGTATTCATCTGCAACTACAATGTTAAAGTTCCTCTTTTCAACATCCCTTACTGTGAACAGAGAATATTTATGCTGAGAAATATTTTCCACTTCAGGGAATAAATCCCTCATCTCACCCAGAGTTATGTTTCCCTTCTCAACATATTTTTTTTCCAAATCTCCTTTAGACTGATAAGTTAACTCGGATGTTTTAAAAATGTATTTCTTACTGCTAAATATTCTGGAGTTTCTTTCACCTTGGAGTTTACTTTCCTTTTCAACCTCTATAGTGTTAGTACCACTCTCCACCATATCTGGATTAGATTGGTCCCTCGACTCTTCCTCTTCTAAATCCACTATATGTGCAGACTGTGTAACTTTCATCTTCTTTGGGGAAGTTTGTTGGTTGATGATGGCAATGGCCTTTGAACTGCTTATCTTGTTGTAAACACTTGTCTTAGGAACTTTGATTATCATCTTTTGAGGAGCTTCTTGTGTTTGACTTTGTTGCAAGGTTGCATCCACTTGTTGTGTTTTCATTGGTTGCAAGATTGCTTCCATATCAACACAAAATTCTAGATATGTCGGCTTATCAAAACCCTCAACATGTTCATGCTCATAAGCGGCATGTTTGTTCATCAATATTCTCTTGGATATGATTTGGTGTGGATCATACCTTCTACCCTGTAAATGTGCAAAACCAAAATCTTTGAGCTTTGATTGAACTTGAGATAAACATGATCTGGATTTGACAATGAAGGGGACAATAATAAAAGGAAACTTAAGGTTGGAGGCTTTGTGCAACTTCAGAAAGTTCTTTGTCTCAGATATAATTCTTTGCCTGATGAATTCAAGGGAAAAGATTCTAGGAATTAGAAAAATAGGCAATAGGTAAGTGGATTCATGGAAACCATAAACCCATATCACTATTGAGTGCATGAATAGTACCCAATCCCCCACTCTACTCTCTAGATTTGGTTGTAGATAGCTTTTCATGTCATCCAAAACTCTAGGTAGACTAGTATTGAAAATAAAAATATAAACTATGGACATGAATTTGTTGATGAAGATAAGTAATGTAATTCTCTTACACTCAATTGACACAAATGATGCTTCAGAAAATTCCCTCTTGTTGGTTTCCAGGAAAATTCTCAACAGATAGGTGTAGTATCTTAAATGTCTTAGAGAGCGAAAATTCACTAGTTATTTATGGATATTATCAGCTAGGAATTGATCAAAGCTAATACGGACTGAAAGACCAGACTCTGACTTAAAAAATGTCAAAAGGAAACCAAGCATGACTTCAACCACATATTTCTAAAACTTGACTCAATAGGGAGTAGACCCATTGGACTTCGATGACCATTATATTTACATTCATCGGAAAAGACAGACCTTCTGAAAAATGTTCAGGTTTGATAATTGTCTGTAAAAGCAGATCTCCAACCTCTGATGGACATTCTCTATATACGCTAATCAACATCTCTTCATTGAAAGGTTTAGAAACTAGGGAAAGACTCTGGTATACCGAGAGACTCTCAAATTGACATACTCTCTACCCTATAAAAGACCACGGACCCTCGTTTATTCACAACGACTCTTTCTTCATGGGAATATTGTTCGGCGCACCAACTTATAAATTCGGGAAACGGGAAAGAAATTTCGACAACATAAGGGACTATGGTAGTCTAGACTGCTTCAACGAATGATATACATCTTCCTACTTTATCGGATAGGTTTCTTATGAACACAGAGATAGGGGAAACACTGATTTCGACATCAAAAAAATATGTGTCTCGGTCAATTAGGGATTCTTCATTTTCCACGGGATCTTGTTATGTTACTGAGGTTATGATGGGATCCATGGTTGTGATGAAAATCACCTAGAAACAAGCGGAGATGGCGAGGAGTTGGTGTATTGTTGAGTTGCAGGTGGAAGACGATAGTCGTGCCAAGGTTCTAATGGTACAGTGTTAAAAAAATAATAATCAAATAAAATAAACCACTGAAGGTCCTTTTATACTTTTCCATTTTGAGGGGGCGTGATAAAGTGGTTTGAGGAAATCCTCTTTTCATCCAAAAATGCACATGGTGATGCCACATAACCCCAAGAGAAAACCGCAGTTTAAATTTCGGGACCGCTCTCCAAAATTAAACCTCACGCAGCTTTGCCCCCCAAAATTATTCTTTGTCGCTGATCATGAGAAGTCACGATCCATGATGCTTCAGACCTGATCGGCTTAGCGCTCCTTCCAGATTTATCCCTCCCCCACCATATTCATCTCCCTTCCCAGTTTATCAGGCTTCCAAACCAATTTTAGCATCCCGGTAGATTTTGAAATCTTGATTTCGCAAAATAATAATTTAATGGTGACTAACACATGGAAGGAAAAGATGATAATGCATATTTGAGGCAGAGGATTATACATTTTAACCATCAACACAGAGACAGAGCCCACATTAGCAATAGAAAAATCCAAGTATCTAAATTGAATGGATGAAGCGTTTGGAACTATTTGCAGTCCCATTTCTCTTGAACTCCTCTTTCACATATCCTTGTGTAAAACCCCCAATGAAGCTTGGACCACCATGGAAGGGATTTTTGGAAAAAATGATGAGATGAGGGGACACATGCTCGAGGTGGAATTTCTCACTTTGGATCCAAAAACCTTCGACAATCTCCAATATTTCTTTACCAAATATAAGGATTTGTTGTCGCAAATCAAGGCTTACGGGGTTAATAAATATAAGGAGGAGAAACAAATGGTTCTTACCATCCTCTCCAAACTTGGTCTAGAATACTCAGTGTTTGTATCTACATTTAATTTAGTTAGGCTTGCCTCTGGAGCCACCTGGACGATGCCCTCTCTTGAGGCCTTTATCGAGTCTCTAACACGAGAGCAGAACAAGCTCGTCAATATGGGAAAAATCAAAGGCCCAAAGGTGCATGCACTTACTGTGCAAGATGGTAGTGGTCATCAATATCATAAATTTAAAGACAAAGACAAAAGTAAATCACATGAAAATCCAAAGAAGGAAGGGTACTCAAAACCCTTCAACGATGCCTCCATATCTAAAGGTGGAAAGGAAAGAAAAGGGGAGGAATGCACTTACTTCCATAAAGGATTCAATCCAAAATCTGCATGTATGAAAAAATAGATAGATCAAATGGCCCAAATACTTCAGAAAAACAACCTTGGAGATCGCATCCCCGAGGGTGCCAAGAAGAAGAAGGCAGAAGATCGGAATCTCAAGAAAGGCAATTCTATCCATGCTTTGATTGCCATCAACTCCTCTCTTGATGCTTGAATCATATATTTAGGTGCATCACACCACATGGAAACCACAAAATAAGTCTATTCTTCATTGGATGCATGCAAAGGTCCTCCTATTCTGATGGGGGACAACTCTCCAATCAAGGTCACCGACAAAGGAAGAATTGAACTCACAAATGAAAGCTTCGAGAATGTGCTACACATTACCAAAATTTATGACAATAATCTATCTGTGTATCAGATGAAAAACTTCGGCACCAGAAAGAGAGTCATATTCACACCTGATGTAGTGGATATCTATGACATGCAAACCAATTCCAGGGTTGCTATCGATGAGGTAAATCATCAATCTAGACTCTACACATTTTCTGAATTTATTGAACCAAATTTTGCATTATTGCTTACCCATGTTGATGAAATAAGTAGGATATGGCACGAAAGGTTCAGGCATTTAAATTTCAGATATATGCAACAGCTTAGAAATCAGGGAATGGTTGATGGTCTACCTGACATCCACTTCTCCAAAGGAATTTGTGAGGGATGTGTTCTTGGAAAACACCCTCAAGAGAAATTCGACAAAGGAAAGACTCAAAAGGCTTCCTTTCCTTTAGATCTAATATATAGTTATCTAATGGGTCCTTTTCTGCATCCATCAATCAGTAAATCAAGGTGCGTTCTCATTTTTGTTGATGATTTCTCATGCTTCACATGGATTTTCTTTCTCAGGAAAAAATCATAGGTCTTTCAACACCTCAAATATTTCAAAGCACTTGTTGAGACATAGTCAAGAAACAAAATCAAAGTCCTTTGAACATATAATAAGGGAGAGCATATCAACCATGAGATACATAATCTTTTTCATGAGGTCAGAATTTAGTTGCAGAACACATTTCCTTATACTCCGCAACAAAACGGAGTTGTTGAGCAAAAAAATAGATCTCTAAAAGAGATGGAATCTTGCATGCTACATGCAAAGTCACTTGCACAAATCTTATGGGCTGAAGCACTTAATTGTGCAACCTACATCCAAAAGAGATCTCCCCATAGATATTTCAAGTATAAGACCCCCTATGAGGCTTAGAGCGACCTCAAACCAGAAGTGATCCACTTTCATATTTTTGGTTCACGTGCATGGGTCGGGATTCCCTCTTAGAAGAGGAAGGCACTTGATCCACAGAGCACAGAGTGTATCTTTGTTTCATACCCCTACGGTGTGAAGGGATACAAACTCATCGATATTTCCTCGAACCGGCTCATCATTGAATGGCGTGTCCAATTCGAGGAAATTGTCTCCCATGTACCTTAGTAGCCGCATGTAGACACTTTTGTTCTTCCACCTCTCAAATATGATGAGAATGCACATGTCGACTCTTCTTCGTATGAGAATTTTGATTCAAAGGATTCATATGATCAAGACACAAAGTCAGTACATTCAAATGCAAAGTCAGTGCATAAATATGTAGATGCAAAGGCCCAAGTGAGCCAAGACTACTCTTCGGGATGCAGGAGATCTTTTTGGGGATTCAACTAATAGTAGGAGGACTCGAACTGATTTTGAGGAGCCTTCTATTGCATTCACTGCCATTGAACCGATGCCACCCATGCATCTTTTCTTGGTTCAGTATTTAGATCCAAAGTCCTATGGTGAGACTGTTGGAAATCCCTTTTGGGAATCCGTCATGCAGGAGGAGTACAACTCCCTCCTCAAGAACCATACTTGGGATCTGGTTCCCCTTCCTTCAGGAAGGAAACTTGTCAGGTGCATATGGGTCTATAGGACCAAGAGTGCAGTGGATGGGCAGGTTAGCAGATACAAAGTCAGGATAGTTTCCAAAGGATTTCAGTAGGTACATGGCATTGACTATGATGAGACCTTCGCTCTGGTAGAGAAAATGGATTCCATACATTTGGCACTTGCCATTTCAGCAGTCAAGGGATGGAAATTCCATCATATGGGAAGTCCATCATATGGATGTGAAGAATGCATTTATTCATGATGATCTCTCTGAGGAGATCTATATGGAGCATCCCCAAGGATTTATGCAAGATTTATCTTTGGTTTTTCGACTGAAGAAGTCTATTTACAACCTCAAGCAAGCTCAGAGGGCATGGTATGCCAATATGGACTCCTACCTGATGTCACAGAACTTTGTATGTTGTAATTCAGACCTGAATGTTTACATGCTCATGAAGGTTGATTCACTTCTACTTCTAGTTTTGTATGTTGATGATTTGTTGATCACCAGTTTCTCAACTTCAGCAAATGTTGTAGTCAAGAGGATTATGCATCACAGGTTCTTGATGACGGACATGGGTCCGCTACATTTCTTCCTTGGACTCAAGATCAGTCAAGATGCATCGGGCATCAAACTATCTCAGGCCAAGGATGCACAAGATATCCTTGAGAGATTTTACATGATAGACTGCAATTTTGCCCCGACTCCTTTCCTATCAGGAGTCATACTTGAGGATGGCGGGGACACTCCACTAGTTGACAGCACATTGTACAGACAACTAGTGGGGAGCTTGTTGTATCTCACACACTCCAGAACAAATATCTCCTATGTAGTTGGAGAAGTCTCCGGGTTCATGCAGGAGTTGCATGAGCTATATTGGAAGGTTGCAAAGTGTATCCTTTGATATGTACAAGGCACCATCACCTTTGGGATTCACTATGAAACAGACTCTACATTGGACCTCATCGAGTTCACTGATTCTGCCTGGGTTGGTGATAACATTGATCACAAGTCCAGATCTGGTTACTCACTCAGTCTTGGTTATAGGCCTATCTATTGGTTGAGCAAGAAGCAGGTTGTTATTTTTTTTATCTTCGGTCGAGGCAGAATACATAGGGGTAGTTAACATAACCATTCAGGCTATGTGGCTACAACATTTTCTCACTGTGTTGGGCATTCAATTTGATTAGTCAATCGTCATCCGGTGTGACAACCAGAACACTCTGAAGTTATGCGGAGATCCATTTCAGAGGCAGCGGACGAAGAACATAAAGATCCACATCCACTACGTTCAAGACTGAGTACATGAGGGGATCATCAACCTATAGTTTTGTCCTTCAGCAGAACAGACTGCAGACATCTTCACCAAGACCTTCACTAAGCAGAAGTTCCATTATATGTGCATTCATCTTGGAGTGAAGGACACAGTTGCCTAGCAACTATTAGTTCTTCTTTTTACATACATTGTACTTTCAGGGGGGATTTTTCCCATGAGGTTTTCCCTCTTTCCTCGTTTATTTCAGTGTATCTTTTATATTTGGGTACCTAACATGGCCTCATTTCCAGGACCCATTATTTATTTTCACCATAGTGATGTTCAAGGGGGTGTTGGAGATACTTCACACACACCTAGGATTTATTTTTCCTAAGGTTTTCCCTATGTTTATTAGTCATTATTTAGTCTCCTATAGTTTAGGGAGAACATTCCTCTAGGATAATATTCTCTTCAGTTCACACTTTAGTTTGATTAGTTCAGTGGAGTCTAGATGCCACATTGGGATTATCACCATGCAGCATTGGGATCATCACCAAATAATGTGCATTGTCCTTGGGATCCTCACCAGGCTAGCGCATTACTCATGATTCCCCGATCTCCTCCTCACTTCACTTTGTTTCAGTCAATTAATTGAAGACTGAGAGACTAGTTAACTCATACTAGGTGGCAGTTCACTCCTGTAACTGCCTGAGAGACTAGAGTAGGTGGCAGTTTACTCCCGTAACTGTTGGTGTGTGTCCATATCACTCTATACCACCACTATGGTGCATTTCCTTCTCCTATGGTGTGCATTAGTTGAGTTATAAATAGTATATCATGTGTAAATTATCATTTATTCATTTGGTTAATGAGAATTCTTCCATTCTTTCTCTCCTGCTTCTCGTTTCTCATATTTTCTCTCCAAATTGTGTATGTCATTTGCTAGCTAGATCTATTATGTGTAGTTTCAACACATTTACACACTTAATGAAGGGACCAATAGTAATAAAAGGAAACATAGGACCAGGGTGTGCCCGCATCTTCCGAGAGAAGATCTTACATAGGTGACACTTCTTAACTACCTCTATACAATCTTTGATTAACGAGGGCCAGAAGTATCCACCATGAAGAATTTTCTGGGTTTTTTCCAACCCAAATAAGTGACCACCACATGCTCCAGTGTGGCAGTCATTTAACACAATATTTTCCTCCTCATGATTCATACAATGATGGAGAACGCAATCAACTCCTCGACAATACAAAGTATCATCAATGATAAGATAATTTCATGCTTGATGGCATATCCGTCAACACTCATCATGAGAAGCAGAGGAAGGACACTTCAAAGTCTAAAGATACACAAGTGTATCTCCATACAAAGGGTTAGAATATGAAATAAGGAAGAGATCATCATTGATCAATGACTCTTTGGTAAAATCATTGCCACTCTCAATCAGAAGTTTTGAAATTAACTCAGCAAAGATCAAATATTTTTTAGACTTCGCCAAAAAAAAATCCAGATGAAATTATTGAAGAATGATTATCCATAGACTAATTTTCTCGTCGATGACCAGTCGTGTCAACACATATTGAAAAGAATTGAATATGACTATGATGGTGGTCTTACGAAGTAGAATATAATGACGGAAACTTTGGACAGTATGGACAGTTGCCAAAGCCACTTTCTCAACGTGACTGTAGTTGAGATCTCGTCTGACTAAGCCTCGGCTAAGGTAGTAGATAGTGTGTTCCTAGAGTGCGTCATACTATTGAACCAAGACCATACCAATGGTAGACTCTGTTGCAGCCAAGTATAATAAGAAATCATTTCCATAATCAGGAGGACTGAGCAGAGGGGTAGATGTCAGGGCACTTTTCAACACTTCAAAAGAATGTTGTGCTACTTCATCCCAGAAGAATGGGACCCCTTTTTTCAAAAGAAGCATAAACCCTTTAGTTATTACGGTATAGTTGGAAACAAATCTCCAAAGGAAGTTAGCTTTCCCCTAAAGACTCTGAAGTTGGGGGATTGTGCGTGGGGGAGGAAAATGAACTATTGCATCAACCTTAAGAGGATCGACCATGATCCATTTAGTGGACATGATAAATCCTAACAAACGTTCTGATAAAACTACACTTGTTCAGATTTAGGTGAATCTAGTAGTAGCGACACCTCTCAAAAATAAGTTGTAGGTGGGCAGGATGATCATATATCTTATAAGAATGTGACACCAGATCATCAAGATATGCCTCGACTATGTGTTTGAGGTTATAGAAGGAGAACGACATGGCCTGTTGAAAAGTAGCTCCAACATTTTTTAGGCCAAAAGGAATTTTTCTATATACAAACGTACCCCAAGGACATATGAGAGAAATCTTTTGTTGATCCTTGGGCTTGATCTAAATCAGATTGTACCCTGAGAAACCGTCCATGAAAGAAAAAACTTCACAACCCACACATTCATTGATAATCTGATCAACGAATGGCGTATGAAAGTTATCTTTCAGGAAATCTTTATTCAAATCACGAAATTCCATGCACACACGAATCGTACCTTGTTTTTTATTAACAGGAATAGGGTTTGACACCCATTCCATCAATTAAATTGGGTAGATGAAACCATCCTTAATCAATTTATCTACCTCAACCTTGATAGTCATTGCCTTGCGAGGGTTGACTAGGCGAAGCTTCTGTCAAATAGCCTTAGCATCAGGATAAGTCCTAATATCGTGTTCGACTATATGAGGGTCAATGCCTGACATTTTCTCATAAGACCAGAAAAATTTTTGCAAAACTCTTCAAATAATTCAGTGTACACCTGAATCTCCTCGGGGGAAAAATCCGTTATGGTAAAGACATTTTCAACAACACCGGAGGTTTTATAGATGTCAATTGGAATTATCTCAGCTATACTCACCATGTTTCCTTCAGCATAGATTTTGGCATGGCCAAAGGGTTAATAAGACAATTGACATCTCCATTCATGGTCATGGTGAGCTCTCCTTCTTCCACTCTCCTAAGCTTGGGTAAAAAGTAAGATCTATGGTGATGATCATCCCAAGGTCTATTCGGCCCAGTCATTGCCTCTAAAATTGCCTAGTGGGAGGGAAAGACCAAGTCCAAAGGATCATGAGAAGTAAGTGAGTCTTAAGCCCAAATAGGCTCAAGAAAAGGATCTATCTCTTGAGGGAGAGTCGGATCAGAGTTGGTCAAGGTTTACTAAACAATGTTGTACGCAACCTCGCTGCGGATAGGGGCATCGCCATACCAGGAAGCCCTAACCCTTCCATCGAAGTCGATGAGGAAGGTAAAGTCCATGGGTCATTAAAATAATTCATTCGAAAAGAAGCTACTTGAAATATCACAACTTTAGGTTGATTAGGGACAGCCAAAATAAACTTGACATCATTTGAAGTTGGCGGAAAATCAAAAGTTCCCATCAAAGATGGAAACAGTCCAGCACCTAAGTTGATGGTACCTTGCTTTGGGCTATCAATCATTGGGACCATGGATTCCCCTGATGAAGTACCAGGATGGGAGAAGGTTAATTGATCAACGATTACTATCTTGCCTTCATCAGGAAAACATAAGACATGAAAAATGAAGGATACAATTGTTTCCATTGCGTAGGTCCATCTTTGTCCTAACAAAAGGTTGTAGTCGAGAGGCACATCGACTACTTCGACCTCGACACAGAAAATTTTTCCCTCCAAATGCATGGGGAAGGAGAGGATTAGTCCATTCGGTCTAAAAGAATGATCGTCAAATGCAGTTAACAATGTCGGTCGTGGAGACAACTCAGGCTAACCAATATCTTTCCAGCATGCAACCGACATCATGCAAGTTGACGCACCCTCATCTACCACCGTGCAAAAAATATTATGTGTCAACAATTTTGTGGCATAAACCACTACTATCTAGAAGGCGACGTGGTAAGGAAAACAAAGTTTGTGATCGGAAGGGTCAAAGACGATAGTTCCCGAGTTAGTTGGCTCAACAGCACCCAAGGCAGATAGTAACGCTTTTCTCTATGAGGGGAAGCTCTGGAGGACTTCCACAGTAGACATCGCACAAGGGGTGTGTGCCATTTCCTCAATGACAGAGTAGTTCTAAGAAGCCCTTGCATTCGGATTATGAGAAGCTTTCTTAAACACACCTTTAGGTATGTGAGTCGTTGTTTCTCCCATATTCTTCTCAATATTAAGAGAAAGAGATGGGTTGGAATCTTCTTTTCCCTTGTCAGCAGATTCTGACATTTAGTAATCATGAGACCTAGTTTGAAAATGAGCATCTGATCTCATCATGTATATGTTTGTGTCTCCATTATTAGCATTAAGTTTTGTGGCTCCCTAATTTCCCCCAGGCACATTTGTGGATGAGGAAGCTTGTGCCATATTTTGACCTTGAGGGAAAGGGTTAGTTAACACAATAGGTTGTTGTTGTGCCAAAATATTTTGGGCTTCCTCAAGCCGAGGGAATTGATGAGTCAAGTGATCATCTTCACAAATCTTCCATGGAAACTTAACTTTCTTCTTCTCATTTTTTCCCTCACCAGCACTGTTAGCATCCTTTTTATCCCCCTTACCCTTGTTTTCCTTGGCGTTTATTTTTCCCTTTGTTTGTTGGTTACCTTTGGGATTTTTCCTCTACACACTGTGTACTTCCGACGTTTGGGCTATGGGGGTAGTCGAACTAGGAGTCTTGTTGGCCACAATATGTTGGAGTGAAAACAGTTGCAATTGGTTAGACAACTGATCTGTTGGCTTACTTTGTGTCGATCTTACTATACCATCAGCATGAGGCCCAGACTTCGATTTTGTTTTGGAAAAAGTTAACCATGGTGCGTCTGGTCGAATCTCGTACAGCATACTGGATTGAGAATAAATCAATTTCAATTGTTGGGCTCTCATAATAGCATATTCCTCATAGAACACTTTGGAAGTCGTGACATGTTTGGAGACACAAGGCACCAAGGACTTCAGGAACCAATCGAGCAAAAATGCAGGAGGGATCTTTACTTTGATCAATCTCTTGAAGCGACTTCATTCTTAAATATGATCAGAGATATGGATGGCCTTCGTCTGCTCGAAGTTAGCCAGCAACTATGTGTCGACATTGTATCTCATCGATAATTGAAAATGGTTTAAGAAAACCATTGTCAGGTCGTTAAAGTAAGAATACTTTGAGCTATCGAACTCGATATACCATTTCGCAACACCCCCTACGAGAGTGAGTTGAAACAATCATAACTGGACAAAGTCATCCTTCAACGAGTTGGAGGAGAACCATAAGTGGAACATTGTAACATGATCACCTGGATCTTCATTGGGATTGCCTTCAAATTTTGGTATGTCTGAGGGAAACTTAGTTGGCATAGGAGGCCAACATGGATCATGACATATAGGATCATTCAACAACCTTGACAAATATGGAAAATGAAGAGTTTATAGAAAAGGTAACCTAGGTTGTGGCATATTTAAAGGAAAAGAGGAACTTGGATTTTGACTGGTACCAAGTTGCCAAGAAAAGTTTGCTTGTTGAATAGGGTTCTGGTAAAAACCAGGGTGTCCTTGGCTAGAAAAATGAGTTTGTCCACTAGTCTGCATCGTCGATGGATTCACATAATTTGATGTCATACCTTGGGTAGGGATTTCTTTCTACGTGGTATTCCAAAGTCCTTCGTTTGGGTTACCCCCAACCGATCCTCCTGGCATAGGCACTAAATCTTTCCCGGGATTCCACTGAGCGTGGGAGGGGTTGCCTCCGACCGAAATCCCTTGCGAAGGTAAAGATCTCTTCCAGGGATTTCCAAGACCTTGAGAGGAGAAGGCTCCTATGATCACTCCCTATGAAGGAACAAATCCTTGCATAGGGTTGGGTTGATTGAAGAAGGGGTTGCCCCCTGATGAAAACAAAAACGATGAGAAAGTGTTGTTTCTGAAAGCACCAAAAAAAGAGAAATAAATAGACCCAACCAAATTCATATAGGACTAAAACCCATGACTCCCTCCACTAAACAAGTTGCAACTGGTATTAATCTCATATTGTTGTTGGAAAGCACCTCCAAGCAAGGGGGGTGGAGGAGGGACACCACCCCCACTGCAAGGGATTGCATTAAATGGAGCATAGGTTCCCATGAAGGATCCTTGTAAGGGAGTGTTAGAACTTCCTGCCCCCAGACCACTAGTCTGTAGAGTGGAGTAAGTTAAATACAAGCTTGTATTGAAACCTAACATCTCGTATGAAAAAGGAGCACTATACGCGTTCTATATAGTAGGGACAGTGGTCGTAGTCATTGTAGAGACTATGCCACTGCCAGAAGTTGTAGGTGTCTGGATAGAATTAATTCTTGTAGGTGAAGGTGGGGTCGGGGGCATGAAACCCCCCTCCAGTCACAGTCGGGATGGGAGTATGAGGACTCCCGGTAGAGGTATCATTATTTTCTTCCATCGCCAATCACCTAACAAGATGACGATCAAGAGTAGTCACCTCATGAGGGACTAACTAAACAAGGATTGGTGCTAATATATCAGTGATCGGAGGGTTTGTGGGCCTTAAGCCTTTAGCTTCGATATCAGAAATGGTAGGCTCCTCTGGTCCAAGTCTACCTTCTCTAGGGATAGGCTCAAGCATAATTTCTTGTGGCCGAATCGCTTCAAAAGAACCCTCTTGATCTATCCTTATCCTCAACGGTGGCGGAGGTATCTCCAAAGTTACCGACGGTAGGCCCTAAAGCATACGCAAACGACGGAGTTGTTCATATTCTACCTTATAAAATGATCACCAACACTCTAAGGTCAATCTAGGGAGAAACACATAGCACACACTAGAAAGTCCCTAAAATTAAATCAAGCAATCAATAAAATGGCAGGAAGAACAGTTACGCCAATCAACACTAGAGAAACTTATTAGTGCAAGTGTAACTCAAACATGGAAACACCCTCCAGGTATACTCTGCAAAGCATGATCCAATGTCTTCCCTAGGTACCGCAGTGTACCCCCATAGTCACATGTGTAAGTCCCTACAAAAGGAAACTAGGTTTCCATCTCATAGTCAGTTACCAGGCGGGAACAGTCGACAGTCGGGTTGATCATAATGAGCAGGATAGCTAAGTTTGAATCCTTTCAAGGGTACCGAAGGCAAATGGTCCCAAAGACAACTAAGAATCCTGGATGGATTCGAGTTCCACACAGATTCGTAGTCAAATGTGGTCACAAAGGATCCCAAGAATGACCCTCAATATATGATCCCCACTATGCTTGGTCCGACTTTGAAGGCGTTATCTCCTCTACCTTTCCTCACGTGACCTCATGTTTAGCCCCTGTGTCAGAGGGGGGTCTCAACTAACTTTTATGAAACTGGACTTTTACACTCCTTATCATAGACTCTTAGGTTTATTTAAGTGGCCTTGAAATTTTTTCTCTCCACACCTATTCCAAGGCCCTAAAGCCTAAACTATTTGGTGTACCCTATAAACAAAAAGTCTAGTTCATTTTAGCATTAATCGTTAATTTTGTTGGTTTGATTACTTAGGGGGTACAAAAGTGAAACTCGTGGTGTTCTTTGAGAGACGAAAGAGAAGATTTAATAAGATTTTAGAACATTGTGGTGAAAGCAAACTACATTCTACAAATGAAAAAAAATGGCTTTTTAACTTTGAAGGTGCAAACTTTTCAAAAAAAAGACCAAGATCCTAAAATGTTTTTTTTCCTAGAATGATTTTTCGTTTCAAATACAATGGAACTACTAAAACTTTCAAGGAAGAATCCTAACAGAAAATTTGGGTTCAAAACTCTTTTATTTTATAAAAACATCCTAAGCTACTAACAACAAAAGAACACGCATAGTAAAGTGCAAATGCAGTTAAGAAACTACAACAATTTTTTTTCTTTTTTATGCTTAGAAATGAAAATAACAAGAAACTATATTTTTCTCTTTCAAAGCATAATCAAGAGAGAAGGATGACAAACCAAAGACTGACTCAGATCCTAAACCACTTCCTGAGAGAAGGGATACACTAGAATCCACAGGAGGACCTAAAGCTCACAAGTAAACCCTTAACCTTGACAACAAACAAAAAAAGACAAAGAAACAAAAAAATATTTCTTTACAAGTTCATAGATAATTTGACCCTTGAATCTAGCCAAACCACGGTCAACAGAGGCCATGAAACTCGAGAAGACCTAAGAATCCAAGGGTTTCCTGAAAGGAAAGAAGAGATTTTTGAAAAAACTCTTCCAGATGACAGGCATGCTTGTCGTGCAGAGTCAGCCTACGTATGTACGTGGGTTGTATATAATACAAAATGCATATGTACGCAGGCTGGGTATAGAATAGGGTGCGTACACTACTGAAAATTTTCAAAAAATAAAAATATTCAAATAGAGCACTCAACTCAGGAAAACTGGTAAGCACCTGTAAGGTGACAAGAGACCCAAAAAGACTCATAACACTTCAACAAATAGGAATTCAATCCAAACAAAGATCTCCTAAAAATACCCTGGAGAGACTCCCCAGTGGAGTCTCCAATTCTGCTATGGGGAAAATCCCTCTAATCTGGGTCGAGTGACTAGGGAGAGCCTTGACACCTTAAAATACAGAAAATATGTTATTCTACCCAAACCAAACACAACCTTAGAATAATTAAGGGAAGAGAAAAAAATATAGAAATGTGTACCTTAAGTCCTTACGGTTGTTTTTTATCCCTTCTGGTTGTTGTCCATTCCAAGCTTGTAGGCCTCCTCCCAAAGTTGGCATGAAACAACGCTACAGAGAAAACTATGACAGCATATGCTTAATTATCAAGATCATATAAAGGGTTAGTTATTCATGAAAACATTCATAAACACAAACACATAGACATAAATATCTGGGACAAGAAGTTTTCTCTTTTATTAATAACAAAATTGGAAGTTACAACCTGAATTTTGTTGGCGTTGCTCCACAAACCTCGCTTGGGTTCCTCTACTTTGTCTCCAAGTGTACTATTCCTGATATCCTATCCTCACCACCAACATTCCAATATAAGAGAAAAGGATGCATGGTATAAGGAGGATGGATGGAATGGAATGTTGAGGATGAAACTCAGAGCATAATACAGAAGGCTTGGAACACAAGGGAGAAAATTTGGCAGATTTCTCTTGCCTCTTGTTTGATATGTCCAAATGACCCCCCTAGGGCCCTTTTAATATGAGAAAATGATGGTTAATTCGTTGTTAGAAGGGCTATAGGAGGTAAAATGGTTGCAAAACCTAAGATGTCTCGTAAACTCCCCCGGAAAGCGCGGAATTTATCTTTTTTGCAACTTTTTAGAGTACACGTGGGCTTTCAGTTATGAAACTAGTGTGTGTATGTGGGATGTTAGGTATGAAACACATGTGTGTATGCACTCTGCATATGCATCAGGGCATGTATACCATCCAAAAACCTTTTTTTAGAAGAACTCCATCAAAAAAACTTGGCAGATGTGTGAACAAGTAGGCCAACAATAGAGATGCATGGTAGTGCCATTTTGATTTATAACACTTGTGCTCGCCATCAAAGGTAGGAGGTTTGATCTTATTTATTTCCTCCTTTATCTCGTCCACCCCAATCCTTCTCTTATGTTTTTTGACATGATATGGACTTAAGCTATTGCGCGCTTTCCTAAATGAATTATTTGGTGAGTGATGATGATTCCTATTAACACTTCTTGTTTTTCTTCTCTCATCGTGAGACATGCTTGACTTGCTTGACTCTGTCTCCTTTTGCATTTTATTTTCTATTATGTCCAAGATTTGCATCAACTTGATATTGAAGCTATCTTGTTGCTCCTTGGATTTCATAATCCTCTCATTATCAGCTTTATAGCTTTGGACATCGTTTTTCAATCCCTTTATGGTTTCTACAAAGTTTATGTGCTCCTCCTTGCCTTATCCATGCTCATTGGATTTCGTACTATAAATACCCATACCGATATACAAACCCCTAAATTCATCATCATGGTTGTAAATTCTCTACACATATTCCATGTGTTTGACTCTCTGTGTTGATTTTGTTCTAATCTAATCGT
>SNQJ01S0031939.1:25154-44529 GCA_010110895.2 Picea sitchensis | reverse complement strand
GCTCCACAAACCTCGCTTGGGTTCCTCTACTTTGTCTCCAAGTGTACTATTCCTGATATCCTATCCTCACCACCAACATTCCAATATAAGAGAAAAGGATGCATGGTATAAGGAGGATGGATGGAATGGAATGTTGAGGATGAAACTCAGAGCATAATACAGAAGGCTTGGAACACAAGGGAGAAAATTTGGCAGATTTCTCTTGCCTCTTGTTTGATATGTCCAAATGACCCCCCTAGGGCCCTTTTAATATGAGAAAATGATGGTTAATTCGTTGTTAGAAGGGCTATAGGAGGTAAAATGGTTGCAAAACCTAAGATGTCTCGTAAACTCCCCCGGAAAGCGCGGAATTTATCTTTTTTGCAACTTTTTAGAGTACACGTGGGCTTTCAGTTATGAAACTAGTGTGTGTATGTGGGATGTTAGGTATGAAACACATGTGTGTATGCACTCTGCATATGCATCAGGGCATGTATACCATCCAAAAACCTTTTTTTAGAAGAACTCCATCAAAAAAACTTGGCAGATGTGTGAACAAGTAGGCCAACAATAGAGATGCATGGTAGTGCCATTTTGATTTATAACACTTGTGCTCGCCATCAAAGGTAGGAGGTTTGATCTTATTTATTTCCTCCTTTATCTCGTCCACCCCAATCCTTCTCTTATGTTTTTTGACATGATATGGACTTAAGCTATTGCGCGCTTTCCTAAATGAATTATTTGGTGAGTGATGATGATTCCTATTAACACTTCTTGTTTTTCTTCTCTCATCGTGAGACATGCTTGACTTGCTTGACTCTGTCTCCTTTTGCATTTTATTTTCTATTATGTCCAAGATTTGCATCAACTTGATATTGAAGCTATCTTGTTGCTCCTTGGATTTCATAATCCTCTCATTATCAGCTTTATAGCTTTGGACATCGTTTTTCAATCCCTTTATGGTTTCTACAAAGTTTATGTGCTCCTCCTTGCCTTATCCATGCTCATTGGATTTCGTACTATAAATACCCATACCGATATACAAACCCCTAAATTCATCATCATGGTTGTAAATTCTCTACACATATTCCATGTGTTTGACTCTCTGTGTTGATTTTGTTCTAATCTAATCGTCGTTAAATCTGCAAAATGTGTAGGCAATAATATTTGTTAGACGAATTCATGCGATAACTTCATGAAAACTATGCACAATTTTGTCAGAATCCTTTCTTCAGATTTCTTGAATGATTTTAATGTTTCAATTCAAAATTTAAGGGTGAATAATTGGACTCCTTTGTCCAAAACTTTCCCATCAACCGCTCCCTTGTGTAATTCTGAGTCTTGCGCAGTAAATTATGGTCATTTGGGATTCACCCAAATACCCTTTTACTCTTTCTTTCTTCCTTTTGAAGCATGTGCGTGCACTAGTATTCAACATGTACCAATGCACAATGTGAATATTTAACATATACATTGTGTATCAGTATTATGCATGCACCACTAGTTTTTCTTCCCACAACCCCAAATTTTAGTGCATCCACACGCGCACCATTAATTTCTGCGCATTTCCACTGTCGCACCCTGTAATGTAAAAATTTAGTGCACACACTTGCGCATTCTTATTTGATGTGCACCATGGTCGCGTTGTAATTCCAAATTTGACCAGTTTGAATTTTTACCTAAAGTAAATACTCGACTCATGTAGGCTCAAGGTTGAAACTGGAGCTCTGATAACAAACTGTAACGTACCTAGCCTCCTAGATGAATCTCATTACCAAATTGTAATGTCTCCACTACTACAAACTCCCTAAATATAGCTCTAATACCAATATGTAACGTCCCTTGTTACTAGCACTAACAAAATGTTTTTTTACCACTTTGTAACATCCTCAACTTACTGTTGAGGAATGCCACTCCAAAAATATAGTGCACATATTCTACACTATAACGTTGATCTACGTAGAAACATGTGCGATAAAGCGCACGATCCCAAGCTGGATCGCACCACACAAATTTTCATCTCCAGACACTAGTTATAACATCAAAATTGACACATAATACAACTACGCGCACAATCATTCAGAGCACAAAAGTATTATTGTGTTTGTAACCACTATGAACACTTGACTACCACTGCATGCGCAACCATTCTGGTGCCACACGCAAATTGAGTTCTCCTTGTGCGCGTGGATCTGCTTCCCTACACGCACAACGTATCCAGCCTCTAGCGCACACGGATTATTTCCCTACGCGCACGAAAATTCTATCTTCGCCTCGAAAACTCATGACAATTATTACAAAATTAACTAATAGGAATACTTAATAATTGTCATACTTTGCATGTGTGACAACAAATATTGAATAATAACATCACGCTTACATGTACAAACAACATTATACAAAATAACAACAATTAATTGTTTTTTTTCTTGGGAATACAACACGGGAACCCCACCAGTACTTCCCCACATTTTCATGGATGGTAAATGGGGTAAACCATTCGGCCTGATTACAAGCCTAAACCGGTGGGGACATCAAGTAAGGCCCTAAATAGGCTCATGGCCAGGGATTCAACCCTGGAACCTCATTCAAGCAAACAATGGCACTCATCCACTTAAGTTAACCCACCAGGATAACATCGATTTATATGCAACGTCATATGAGAAATAAACCCATATCAGACATAGATAATTAAGCACACAGTAATTCAGACAATAACATAAAGGAAACTTATCTTTCATAAAGAGTCACTAGTTGCACGCAGAGCTCAAAGTTTCCTCCCAGCCATAGACTATGTTCCTCATAAACTTTCAGCAATGGGTCACCCCCGAGATGGGGCTTAAACTCCACCAGGGAAAAAGGATTCATAATGCCAAGCTAAAGTTTGATAATCAGTGGAATTGCTCATTCCAAGGTGCCCAATTGTTGCAACTAGCTTACAGTATCTCATTCACCACTTGCATGACACACCTAAGAAGTGTGCCCCTTCTCTGCTCAACAGTCCCTTGGCTGGCCCACTTCCCTTCCAAGGCTTCAGCAACAGGTCGGAAATGAAGTCTCATAGCCCTATAACTAATGCCCATCACACCAAGGAACAATTCCTAGAAAATCTCTCACATGGAGAGAATGTTCATGGGCCTAACAACCCACTTCTTCGACAATAGATCTCTCACCTGGAGAGAATGCTAACGGGCTTGATAACCCACCTGTTTGACAACAAATATCTCACTCAGAGAGAATTCTCATGGCCCTAACAACCTGCCTCTTCGACAAAAAAAACATTGGTTACTAGATGGAAAACCCTTTCCAAGCTTTTCTCTGCAGATAAGGTAATGGTCGTCCCCAGTTCATATGGTCCGAAAAATGAAGAAAAATGAGTGAATCCCCTGAAGGAATGAGTTCTCTCCAAAATACACTAAGGTTCAACTATATATTTCCATGGTCATAACTGGACACTTTTCACCTTCATAATTAGCTTTAGCCACTTGGTGACTCATTCCCATCCCTAGGGAACTTAGGATAAACAAATATCAATAAATTATACTTTTAAGAAATATTAATAAAATATTGCCTTGGGCTTAAGGCCCCTTTTCCCTTTTCGGTGGAGTTTAGCCCCCTACCTCTTTTCATCTAATTGGTTTGCGAACAACGATGTAATTTTATTAATAGTTTAAGTGTGATTACATTTTACAAGGATAGGTGCACTGGCCTTTTTGCATCCCGGCTCACCAACCCAATAACCACACAGGGTCTTCGACCTATATATATATACATAGCCTGGTGGGTTAGCTCAAGTGGATGAGTGTTGTTGTTTTCTTGAATGAGGTTCCAGGGTCGAATCCCTGGCCAGGAGCATATTTAGGACCTCACTTGATGTCCCCACCAAGTTAGGCCCGTAATCAGGCCGAACGGTTTACCCCGTTTACCATCCACGAAATGTGGGGAAGTACTCGGGGGTTTCTCATGTTGTATTCCCAGGAATAAAAAAAAATAAAAATAAAAAAAATAAAAATATATATATATAACTTGGTCTGATGTGCACTTACTCAGGTGTGTGCAACACTATGGAATGTGTGCACCCTTCCATTGATGCACAATCCATGCGCACTTTCTCAAGGGTGCGCAACATTGTGGAATGTGTGCACTCTTTCTTTAGAAAACAATCCTCGTGCACTACTCAGGTGCGCACAAAACCAAACCAGAACTTGGTGCAATGGCTCACCAGCCTATATGTACATTCACATTTTCATTTACAATTGGGGCTCGGATTAGGGGTATTAAAGTTCCAAGAATATATTCATAATTTTGGAAGGTTTACTTGGACGACTAAACATTATACAACTTTCTAAAGGATCATGCTACAAAGTTTAGATTAAGTTTGGATAGGTGTCGACACATGTAGCTGTTTTTAATATTAAAAAGTGCATATTATGTACCCTGTTAGCACTGAAAGTTACACTTTGACTACTAAAGTGCAAGCTTAGTACCCATCAATAGGTTTATGAGAGAAGTCTTAAAATGTGGTGTCAAATGGATAAAACTCATTTCAACAATGTCAAAACACAAGAAATTCTAGATCAAGTGCATCACAAAAAAGGTCTTGTTTAGCTTAGGTCGGGGTTTTGAGGATTAGTGTGAATAAGAGGAAGACTTAGTAAGAAAATGAGGTGAGTCTACCACTAGATTCAGGCTATGCCAGTAGACAAAGGAGAGAGATGCTTCAGATACAATAACTTCTTAAATCCAAGCAAACAAAAATCTAAGAAAGCTATAACAATATCACAATCAAACATCCATTGTCATACAACTACAAAATATCATTTGAATCCTTCAATGACAGTACAATTTCAAAGTGAGAGAGATAATATGGAAAAAAGAGAACTAACTTCCATTAAACAAGAGTTCATCAATTTTGATACATCAAAACTAGAGTAGGCTTTGTTTCATTAAAATCACCAAAAAGGTCTTTTACATCAACCATTCGAACCCACAAAATGTCTTCTAATGCTTCATTTATAGCCTAAACAAGGAATTATAGCATACAATGCGAGCTTGATCCTCTAACATAGGATTCTTCCACCTAAAACTGAAAATCTTACACATGTACAAAGTGCAAAAAACAAACTGCTATTAAAAAGGCTAATGTTAGCAACTATCCCAACACCCTAATATTGCATAGTGAGGTGTCCTTTGAGTTCATTTCCTTTATTTCCAAGTATCCTCTAGCTTTAAATAACCTCCAAATAGTTGTGCCATGCTCCATTATCCATCTGGTGACCATTGATCCTCTTGAAACCATCAAAATAGAAGTTTGCAGCGAATCTTGTAGCGTTGACTGTATCAGCTAGTTCGCAGCAGATTTCATAGCGAATTTTGCAGCATCTGACTATGTAGATCAATTTGCAGCGCATTTCACAACGAATTTTGCAACATCTGACTGTGTAGACCAGTTCACAACGCATTTCGCAGTGAATTTTGCAGCATCTGACTTTGTAGACCAGTTCTCAATGCCAAGCGCTGCGAAATGTCCTATAGTTGTCCAATTTGTCCAGTTTGAGCCAAAAACACCAAAAACCTTTTCAAATAGTTAATTAATCCTGTAGAAGCCTTATAATACGGTGTATGAGTGAAAACTTAGCTATAGGCTTTATACTTTCCCCCAAAATCTTCAAAATGCAAGGACAACCACTTTCAAAACCGAAATTCTTTAAGCCACTTCACTTCACCTCTTGAGTCTGGTACTCCTTCTGGCTGCATCTTGGGCAAACACATTCAAATTCCTTTGGGATAACTCTTCCTTGAAAGGCTGAAACTCCAACTTAATTTTTTTTATCTGAGATTCTAAATCCTTGTTCTGCCTTTATAAATTCTTAAGATGCCTATGGAGGGGCAGAAATCTCTTTGTTGTAAACTTGGTTTTATCAATAGTGTCAGATACATACCCATCATATCTTTCAACTTTTTCCTCTCATCCAACCTTTCTCCCTTCAGGTGAGAAATCTCCTTTCTAGCTTATCTGATTTTTCTAATCAGTCTTTTGAAGGTTGGGTTCTCAGGGGGAGTGGTTATGTCTATGAATTCAATATATTTTTCAACAACCTCAATTTTACCTTTATCCTTCCTCTTGACAGGAGCTTCTGTTATGACCTCGTTTTCAACAGTTTCCTTCTTGGTTGATGACCTGGTGAAGGGCCTCCTAGCTTTAACTTCAACTGCCGTAGCTGGTGAGGGGAAGAGTAACCTTCTTCCTTTTTTGCCTGTGGCTTTAGCTAATGGAATTTCTGCTAATTCTAGAGCTGGTTGGGGTGAAAATACCCTTTGTGGAGACTGATGAGCTCCCCCTTCTTCTTCTTTTTCCTTAGGAGCTTCATCATTTTTAACAATGTGTTTTCCCTTCTTGTTTCTATTTGTCTCTATGTGAACAGTGCTATCAGCTTGAAATAGGGCTCTGCACTTTGGATTGTGGAGTAGGAGCAACATTCAACTGCAAATGTGCAGAGGCAATGAATTGCTCCCAACCCATGTTTCGCTTTTTCAACTCTTCCATCACAAGCATATTAATCACCCCTAAGTGAAAAACACTTGTATCCACAACCTTGGACTTGGCTTAGACTCTGTCAACCATTTTTCCAATACTCCTAAACAAATAGAAAGGGAGGTTCATGAGGTGTTTACCTGTGAAGTGCGGCAAAAGTCTAATATGGTATTGGTAAATAATATTGAATCTTCCCAAACAGGTGAAATATCTTTGGATCACCCTTAGAATCTTATCAAATCCTTCAACCAAGTTTCTCCTAGGCACTCCCTTTGATAGGTTATCTCCCTGAAATTCTGGTTTAAGGAACTCTTTAGAGAAGGTTGCATTTAGATTCATGGACTTAAACCATCTTTCACTAGTGTTTGGTATCTCAGTGGTTGTTGCAATGGTTTCTTTAGATACCTCCAGTTCAAGAGTTCCCAACTTAGTTTTGGTACCATCAAAATTCAAGGAAAAATCTCTAGCTACCTCAGGGTGCCCCCTCTGCATCTTCTGACAGAAGTTGAAACATCCAACTTTTTGGAAGACCTCTTTGATTAGAGGTTCAACAACAAATAGTTGCATGTCATAGGGTCCAGTCCTCATTATGCCCCCACCCTTGTGAGCCTTATTCTACTATGGAGTATCCATTTGTTGTTATAGGAAGAAAACTAAGACAACAATCTGAGTGATATAAGAGGAAAAAAAGCAAGACATAGGTCTTAGGGTTTGGAGGGATAATCTTTTTCAGAGTTGGCTTATGTCTAGGGTTTTAATGTTCTTCAGCCAATTTTACCCCTAGACTTATGAAAGAGTAGATGATAGTTAGGAAATGGAAGAAGAACATACATGAACAATTGAGATGCAAGGAGGAAACTTGTTGCAAATTATTTAGTTCAACACTTCACAATCATTTGTAAAATCATCACAACTTTATCAGCAAGGTTTTTTTTTAATTTCCAACATAGATAGAATTTAGACTTGGAATTAAAAAGCAAATCTTAATGGTAATCAACTGGTACAAGTTGTGAGGTAAGTAGATCACAATGTTGAGTTGATGTATAGGGTTTGCAGTGCAAAAACAGGGGATCCGCAACAGAATTCGCAGCGCAGGCAACAAAAGCCAAATAAGAGATAGGCACGGTGGCTTGACAAAAAGGTTTGCTCAGATTTTTTAGTAAAATAAGTTGTGAGCTCTGCAGTTGGCTGAGAATTGTGATAGCAGAGGTAAAAAGGGATGCTTGGTAGTGTGGATCACTAACTCACAACACCTAGGATAGGAAATACAAGCACGACCTTTTAATGTTATTCAATAGGGCTTAAATATATCATGGAGTACCTGGAGGTTGTGGCTTAAAATTTGATAGGCTTGAGCTTCGACGAATCCCCCTGCAACTGGTCTAACCTCCAATCCACCTTTGTCGGCCAGTTTGCAGAAAATTTCGTAGCGCCTGTCTGAAATTAGCATTTCTGTAGCGTCGAGCTAGGAGCAATTTGAAATCTTGAGAAAATAGTTAGGAAAGCCTTAAATGATGAAATCCCAAATTATTTCCTTTAAAACATGAATGTTGAAAACAAGGAGATTGACTGACACAATCCTCATAAGTGCAATTATGGTGATGAGAGAAAGTGTACTTGAGATGCGTTGTGAAATGTCCTGATGAGATGGCAGTGTACAAAATGAACTTGAATTGACCTTCTAATGGGTAGAGGGACAAAGTGGAGGGGTTTTAGTAGATCGTGGAAGTGGTGACATGTCAGGGTGGTGGTGGCATAAGGACAATGGTGATGGTTGTCTAATCTTATCATGTATATGGAGGTATAAACCAAGGGTTTGGGCCAACATCAACCTTAACTTTATTTGTGCTAAGACATAATAAGACTATAAGAAGAGGACAAAAGTAAAATTTAAAAAACACTAAGGATAAAAATCAAAACCAAGGTTGAATTGACCTAAACAATTCCATGTGATAACATACCCCTTTAGCATTATGTTGGGTCGTATATTTTGCAAAGAAGGATTGTTGGTTGATCCTACAAAGATATCTGTAATTGTCAATTGCATGCACCTTAGAATGCATTTGCACTACAATCTACATTGGGACACACAATGTACTATCATAGATTTATCAAGGGGTATGTGGTATTGACAACACACATGGAATAAATTTTGTAGAAAGGAGTTTTCTTTGTCTAGACAAAACCCTATAAGGCAAAGTTTATGGAATTAAAACAAAGGATAATAACCTCCTTGATTCTAGATTGGAGTAATGTTTTTCATGTACATGTGGATGCATCTAGCATCAAATTTTGTAGAAAGGAGTTTTCTTTGTCTAGACAAAACCCTATAAGGCAAAGTTTATGGAATTAAAACAAAGGATAATAACCTCCTTGATTCTAGATTGGAGTAATGTTTTTCATGTACATGTGGATGCATCTAGCATCAAATTGGAATTGTTGAGGGATGACAGACTCGATCACTTCATATATTTCATTAGTCTAAAACTGTCATGGGTTAAGTGTAATTACACTATGATAAAATGAGAAGGATTGACCATGGTGTATGCACTCCAAAAGTTTACACATTACCTCCTAGGTCACATGTTCAAGTTTTTCACCAGTCACTCCATGTTGAAATATATGGTAAACAAGACGGTATTAGAAAGTTGGATCTACCAATGGATAGTACTATTGTTGCCTAAAAAGGATCATTAGACAAAATCTAGTTTTTGTCCATGGGACCCACCTTAGACCAAATTATGAAAAATGACCAAATGACATATTTGAATGCATGGAGTGGATAAAACATGTTTATTAGGGTCATTGATCATGAGGATGTTGACATAATCGATTTCTAACCCGTTGAAGAATGACATGTGGGTCCTACCCTGGGTGAAATTATGTTTTTTTGCTAAATGAAGAATTCAGATGTAGTGAATGTCTTATATAGGGTTTCTTAAGTCATTGATCATTTTGGAGCTGACAAAATCTAATTTAGGTCTATAGAAGTATGAAAACACGATGGGACCCACTTTAGGCCAAACTGTGTATATTTACAAAATGAGTTATCTGAGGGAAAGGCTTTGCTCAAAGATGTTTTTTAAGCTCGCCCATGATCCTATGCCTAGACAAATTCAATTTCAACCTCCAGGAGTACAAAAAAATGGCTTAAAAAAATCCCACTACAGTACCCAGTTTCTTGTAATGTTAATGAAGTACATCATAAACTCATCAAAAGCTATTGTTCTACGAGTCATTGGAAACCCCTCTCTCTTTTATGTGCATTTCTTCTAATGGCTTACAATTCGAACTTCGTATGTAGGAGACAGAGTGTTATGAATCTCATAAACCAAGGAGGTATAAACTTTTAATGGTTTTTTGGCTAGTTTTCTATGCAAAGTTCCATTGGATATTTCTCTCTTTCTAGTGCACACATAAAGAATCCATTTTAGGAGACATATGATGAAGCTAGTAGCTACATATGTGTAATATTCCAAGTATAAAATAGTATGCATAACAGAAACAATTAACTAGAAATGGAAGATAAAGACGATATAACCAGAACAACACCACAATAATACCAAAATAATACCAGATTAACATCAGAAAGAGCACTTTGATTACTGAGAGCAATGTTCACTTGCCTCTTCGAGGGGGAAACCTCCAGTAGAGTAGAGCTCTATTACAATAATATCCAAGAAAAAAAATTTCATACCTTCTACTCATATTTATAATAAATATGTCTATCCAAAAGAACAATCTAGAGGAAGATCCTTCTAGGAGTAGAAGTCCATTAGGTATTCTTACATTTGACTTATTCTTCCTTATTGCTAAACCTAATTAATATTGACCTTTATTACATGGAAATATATTATTCTACCTACGTGAGGGGTTAGGTCCCTAACATGTCCTCCCCCTTAAAAACAACCTTGTCCTCAAGGCTTGAGATGAGAAAATTGTTGCAGAATGGTAGTTGGTTACCAAGTGGAATTTGCTAGAGTTGTATCTTTCCACTAGACTAACACTTCCTTGATGGTGCCCTAATGCAGAGGACGCTCATGCTGGTCCAAAACTACTTGTGGATGTAGCCAAATAGAAACTTCTTCGTCCAACTTGGGAAGGTTAGTTTGATATTGGCACTTAGTTCCAATCACCTTCTTTAAGCAAGAAACATGAAAAACAAGATGGATCTTAGAATGACTAGGAAAAGCTAACTGATAGGTCACCTGTCCCACACACTTGAGAATGGTATAAGGAGCATAAAATTTGGGTGCCAGTTTCTGACAATGGTCATCCTTGAGGGAATTTTGCTTGTAAGGTTGCAGTTGAAGAAACACATGATCTCCTTCTACAAATTGGCATTCAGATCGACCTTGATCTGCTTGTTGCTTCATGTGATTCTGGGCCATGACCAAATTCTCTTTGAGGGTACGGAGAATATCCTCTCGAACTGTAAGCATTTGGTCAACCGCTTGAACCTTCGAGACACCTAGCAAGTATGAGAGAACTGAAGGTGGATTTTTTCCATATACCACTTCAAAAGGAGTCATGCGGGTAGTTGTATGGTAAGAAGTGGTGTACCACCATTCAACTAGTGGTAACCATTGAGCCCACTGATTTTTCCTTTCCGATGCAAAACACCTCAAATATCTTTCCAAACACTTGTTGACAATTTTAGTTTGACCATTAGTCTGGGGATGATAAGTTGTGTTGAGATGCAATTGGGTTCCTTGTAGCTTGAACAACTCTTGCCAAAAATTGTTTGTGAAAGTTGGGTCACGATCAGAAACAATAGAATGAGGCATGCCATGAAGCTTGAAGACCTGATCCGTGAAAATTTGAGCCAAAGTGGAAGCTATAAATGGGTGTCGAAGAGCACAAAAATGAACATACTTGGAAAGATGACCAACTACCACCATGATGACGGATTTATTGCTTGATTTAGGTAAGCCTACAATAAAATCCATAGAGATATCCCTCCAAATAGCAGGTGGAATCGTAAGTGGTTGTAGTGTGCCAGGATCTTTGACTGCTTCACCCTTGTTGCGTTGACAAACATCACATTCAGCCACAAAATTCCGAATGCACTGTTTCATACCATCCCAAAAAAAATAATGTTTGACCCAATAATAGGTTTTGGTAAAACCTGAGTTCCCAACGATGGGTGTAGCATGAAGCTCAGAAAGTACCGTGGATTTAATTTTTGACTATTTACTTATATACAAATGGCCTTTGTATCAAAGCTCATCATTGAGCCAAGAGTACCCTGGGAAAACTAGAGAATTGGCATGAAATTGTTGTATCAGATGAGAACTTTTGGGATCGTGTAGCCATTCCTAGCGAACAACCTGGATCCAATCTGGTACAACGAAGGAGAGAGAAAAAAGGGACCCTTCATCTTCAAATTTTCTGAAAAGTGCATCAGCAACCACATTGTCTTTTCCTTTCTTGTAAATGATCTCATAATCATATCCAAAGAGCTTAGTCACCCATTTTTGTTGCTCTGGGGAGGAAAGACATTGTTCTGGAAAATACTTGAGGCTTTGATGATCTATTTTAATTTGGAAGCGTTTCTCCAATAGATAAGGGCTCCAAAGATCCATGACATGTAGAATAGCCAACATTTCCTTTTCATAGATTGATTTTCCCAAATGTCGCTCTGACAATTGTTTGCTGGTAAAGGCCAAAGGTCGAACCTCTTGCATAAGGACTGCTCCAATTCCTTTCCTAGAAGCATCACATTCCTCTGAAACCTCCGATTGTTTTTTCAATTCCTCTGGTTGGAAATTCTTCTTCATCATTTTCTGGTTTTTTAGTTTGTGTTGCTCTTGTTTCAAGTGAATAAATTATTTTTAAGTAGAGCAGTGAGAGGTGTCGCAATCTTGCCATAATTCTTAACAAACTTGCGATAATAACCTGTTAAACCGAGAAATCCAAGCAAGATTTTGAGAGTCTTTGGGTGAGGTCAATCTTGCATAGATTCAATATTTTTAGGATCCACCCTAACATCGGCCTTTCCAACAAGATGACCCAAGTAGTCGACTTTCGAGGTGCCAAAATCACATTTAGATTGTTTGAGGAAAAGTTGGTGCTGAGAGAGTAGATGGAGAACTCGATCCACATGAGCAACATGGGTTGTCCAAATTTTACTATAGATGAGGAGATCATCAAAGAAAACTAAGAAAAAATGACAGAAAAAGGACGAAAGACGTGATTCATGAGGCTTTGGAAATTGGAGGGAGCATTACACAAGCCAAAGGACATGACCAAATACTCATAGTGGCCCTCATGAGTTCTAAATCCAGTCTTAGGAATGTCGGCCTTGTTCATACGTATCTGGTGGTAGCCAGAATGAAGATCAAGTTTAGTAAAGAACTAGACACCACTCAATTCATCCAAGAGGTCATCAATGACAGGAATGGGAAATTTGTATTTAATGGTGAGTTTGTTGAGGGCGTGGAATTCAGGACACATGCACCAAGAAACTTATTTCTTAAGGACCATGACCACAGGATAAGAGGAGGGGCTCGTACTAGGGTGCATAACACCTGCGTTGAGCAATTCTTGAACAATTTTCTCAATTTCATTTTTTTGGGAAAAGGGATGATGATAGGGATGGGTATTGGGAGGAAGACTTCCGGGGACAAGGGAAATGGAATGATCATGAACACCACAGGATGGAGGGAGTCCCTAGGGAGTGGAAAAAACCACTTGATGTTTAGAGAGGATGGATTGGAGGTCTTGCGGCACAGAGGGTGTCTCAGTGGCTTGAATGGCATGGAGTTGTGCAATAATGCTAGAATGACATTTTTTTAGCAGCTTTTCCATGCGAAGGAAACTGATGATCTCTGGGGAACTGGTGGTGATGCCTTGGAACTTATATTGTTGGCCCTCCTGGTCGAATTGCATGGTTAATTCCTTAAATTCCATGAGAATGGGACCCAAAGTCCTTATCCACTTTTCACCCAACACAATGTCACAATCACCCATGTCTATAGCAAACATATGAGATTTCTTGTGGTCCTGACCAATTTGGAGATGCACATTTTCACAATACCCTCCACATTTCATGGACCCGCCATTGGTAATCATGATTTGAAAATTATTGACGGCACGGATATAAAAATTAGTTTCTTGGGAAATGCGGCAATGAATAAAATTATGGGTGTTTCCATTATCAACAAGAATGATGACTTTCCTATGCTTAATGTAACCAATTAGCTTGAGGGTTTGGGGAGCAGAGAAGCCAGTGAGAGCATTTAGGGAAAGGACTGGTTCTACTTCAGGAGGGTCTAAGGGAGGGGTCATGTCAGTGGGTTCAGGTGACACAGCCACAAGGGGAGCCTCAACATCGTCTTCCGAAACATCCTCCAAGATGGCCATAAAAATATTTTGTTCCTTACACTTGTGCCTGGGAAAATATTTGTCATCGCAATTATAACAAAGGCCTTTGAGTTAGAGTTCAGCCATTTATGCCCTGGTCAATTTCTGGATCTTTAGTGCAGTAGAAGGAGGAGTGGGAGTGACCAGTTTAGTGTGAGGAATAAAGGAGGGTTTTCGATTTTGAGAAGAGACAACATGTTGTGCTTCCTTATCTCTTTTAGTAATGTCCACCCAACTCTGAGGTCGATCCATGAGGACATGGGCATGAATCTCATCCTTGAGGCCACTGATAAAACATTCTCGGAAAAAAGCATCAAACATGTCCCATGTATGGAAATCCAATCACTCAAAAGTGGCTATAAAGTTTTCCACTGTGCCAAATTATTTCAACTTTGTCAAACAACCTAAATGGTTGGTGTCAGTGTCAAAGCGTTCATAAAGCTCTACCACAAAGTGTGTCCAAGCCACATACCCTTCGTAGGCATTTTTTCTCCATTGCCACCATTGTCAACGTTCTTGATCGAGATGGAGAACACCATATCGGAGTTTGGACAACTTATATATAATGCCATACAAAGAGAAATAATGTTCCATTTGAGTTACCCAGACATTGGGATCTGGGCCATCAAATTTAGTCACATCCACACGCATAAGGCGTGGGTCATGTTGAAAGTGATGGGGATGAAAATTCTAGGAATGAGAGGAAGTTTCACCTTTGGTTTGGAAAGGTGGGTCAAATGAGGGAAGATCTGCAGGGATATGCAGCTTGGTGTAGATCATCATAGTGAAGGATTCAAGTTGGGTAGCAAGGTCTTGTTTGAGGTCCTCTGTTTTGGCATCGATGGAGGAATGCATGTTTTTATTGATGGTGCTAATATTGGCACTGAGATGTCTCACTTCTTGTTGGGTTTTTGGGAAATTAGCGTGCAAGGAATTGAAGCGAACTTCCAAGTATTAGCTATGAGTGTGGGCCATGATGAAGGGGGAACATGATCCGTAGGATCTTTTAAATGACTATGGTTGAGTTTTAATTTTGCATGCGTTAATTAACCATTTGAGAAACTTAGTGAAAGAATGAGGAAATAAGAAGAATTATAACAGCCATATACACATATGCAGATCTGAAATGAAAATATAGACAACAAACCATAACACGCAGATTGATAATGGAGTTCGACACAACTTTTGCCTACGTCTCCGGGCCTTTTCTTTGTGGGGGAGGCTTCTTTATTTCTGTTCAAATGCTCAAAAGTACATCGCTTCAATTCCAAATGGCTACAAGACTGATCTGGTCTTGTTCTCCCAGATCTCTAGAACCCTGCAAAGAAAACGACACGCAAAACGGACGTCCGGAGCTCCCAGAAATGATCTGACAACGTCTTCTCCTCAAAAGCTTCTCTGCATCAAAACTGACTTTGGCTTGGATTTTCTCCAGCATAACTCTACTTTGAATGACTTCTCTTGGCCTCAAACAGGCTTGGTTTATATAGCCTTGAAGTTGGTTTCTCACCTCCAACTTCCTCCAAGAATTTGGCCTCCAAAAAGGCCCAATATCCCCCCAAAATGGAGAGAATCCACTAAAAATAGGCATAGTTAACAATAAAAAACAAATATTGTTATAGAAAAACCCACTTTTATAAAGTCATTGGGCGCTAGCCCCCTCCATTGGCGCGCACCCCTTTATTCCCAGTCACATGGGGGTCCATGTGGCCACGCACCCATGCGCTGGCCCCCCTCCATTGGCCCCGCTCCTGGTTTCTTGGCAACTGAATAGGACCCGTGGCTAATGGTTTAAACCCCCGTGCGTTTTATGTGGAACGGTCCCGGGTCATATGGGACCGCCCGAGGACCGAGGGCCAAGCCCTATCCACAACGGTCCCTCCAAATACGCCGCGCTCCCGGTTCTGCAGTGGTCATATGGAAATACGCTGAGGCCAAGGGCTGGGGCTAAGCCCCGACCCTTTTCCCGCTGAACCAAACCTTTAAACCAATTCAAAACCAAAATATGTCATTGCTATAATAAGAATCACCGGCCGCCCAGGTGGCTAGCCCGTTCTGCCAGTCCGTTCGCCCCCGAGAGGTCACGGGTTCAACCCCCGGCCACGCCAAACCATTTTACATATATATATACCAACAACCAATCATACGGTTCCACATTGTAGCCCTTGACTGGGCCACGTGGCACCTTACCAACCAACCACAACCTGACACGTGTCGCTTGCTGATTGGCCCACGTGCATGCCACATCAATTTCTGCATCATCTACCGTACTGCCACGTCGACCTGCTGCATCAGCCCTACCGTACTGCCCTGTCAGCCTGCTACGTCAGCTGCTGACGTCACCCGTGCCACGTGTCACCCTTTCAGTGGTGACACGTGTCACATCGGGATTGGTCCAACTGTACCTCCAAACGTCCAAATCTTCCTGCCACGTGTCACTCCCTGGTGCTGCCACATGTCCCCTATATGAACCTACCACATGTCGCATGTACGAACATGCCACGTCAGCGTTCGTACAGACTGTACGGACTGCACAGTCAGCAAATTTTTTTGCCTGTTTGACTTTTCAGACAGAACGCGATATCTCCTCCATACGGAGCCCGTTTGACAAAGTAAATATACCACCGGAATCAGGAAGATGAGATAGACGCAATGGAATAGGTTTCGTTACATTCCGAGCACTTTTATTTTTTAGCATTTTTCAAGCCCTATCAGGCTTCTGGATCCGATTCTGGATCAGAACACAAAAAAGGGGCAGGTGGGACTACACAGAAAATGGGTTATGGGTGAAGTGTATCACAATGATCAAGGCAATGAGTGGAATCCAATGGGGTAAAGCCCAAATAAGGGTGTTGGAAGGGGCTCGGGTCCAAAAAAAAAATTGTTGAAAAATGATAGGTATGATTGCGATAAGGGCGAAGAGAGGATTCCAATGGGATAGGTCTCAAATAATGGTGCCAACAAGATCCAGACTTTTTTTTTACTCTTGCGAAGTTATACTCTGATTTGAAGAATACTATGGTGATGAAATGCCCAAATGATTAATAGGAAGAAATGTGTAGTAATTTCGCAACCCGAATGCGGGAGACACGGTTGCATGGAAACAGATCTCGTATGTTCTGTTTTTTTGTTTCCATCCCAAGGGTTAGGGTATTCAAGGGTTCTACAAACAAGTATTTTCCCTGTGCTATAGCTTTATGATATACATGTGGGGTCCAATAGTAGTACTCGGCCCAATATCTCAGGGCACCAACTAAGGAGGCTAGACCGTGCCCTTAGTCGTACTACCCGACTACCCAGGTACTAGAGAACATCATCTCGAGTGTTGTACTCGGTGGCACTATAGAAGTCAGGTGGTCGATCGATTTATCTATGGAGGGCTTCAGGAGATCTAGGTCGATATGTATATAGGTGTTGTCTGATGTGCTACCACTCGAAGGGGTACCAACAGGGGTTACAAGGGTGGCCAACAGATGTGCGCTTAAGTACCACTTGTGTTTCCTGGGTGTATGAATCCCTGACCGCGGGTTTATGTGCATAACGACATATCTTTGTAGCTTAAAGACATCAGAATACATCTCTACCCTGAAAAACAATTAACCCACAATTTTATGTCGAGAAATGTTCTCTGATACCACTTGTAATATTCCGGATATAAAATATTATGCAGAACATAAATAATTAACTAGAAATGGTAGATAAACACCAAAATAATACCAAAATAATACCATATTAACGTCAGAAAGAGCACTTTGATTATTGAGAGCAATGTTCACTTGCCTCTTTGAGGGGGAAACCTCCAGCATAGCAAAGCTCTATTACAGTAATATCCAAGACAAAAATTTTCATACCCTCTACTCCTATTTATACTAAATATGTCTATCCAAAAGAACAATCTAGAGTAAGATCCTTATAGAAGCGGAAGCTTCCATTAGGTCTTACTACATTTGACTTATTCTTCCTTATTGCTAGGCCTTATTAATATTGACCTTTATTACATGGAAATATATTATTCTACCTACATGAAGGGTTAGGTCCCTAACAATATGACACAGTGAATTTGGCACCATATAGAGATGTAGGCAACAAAAGAATTATGAACGCGAGCCACGTTTGTGTTCTTGGTTATCGAGTTTCAAGCATGGAACCCAGAACTGAGATATCGTTTTTTAAGTTTGAGCATGAAGATCATCTGTCTTAGTTTTAGGAGCCAAATAAAATCACAATGGCAGAATATTGCAATAAAAAATTGATGTTTCTCATTCACCCTGCGCATTAGATCGATGACCTAGAAGCTATCACAGAATTCTCCTCTGTCAAGGTTTCCAAGAGTTGGACGTGTCGTCAACAACTCATTTTTTTTTATGGTTGGCAATAAAATTGGGATTGTGAGGAATGGGGAATGGAGTGCCTCATAAAATGAATCCCACTAACATGTCTAATCCATTAGAGTGGGGTGTTTACTTAGTTGGTTAGTGCACTGCCACAAGTCAAAGTCACAAGTCACAAGTTATATCCATCCACAACCACTAAAGTGAGGTGTTGACTTTGTTTTAACTTTGAAAATCACAAGTTCTCTCCATCTCTCCATCCAAGGTTTAAGGTTTAAATTTCTTCAACGGGAGGGTGTCGGTGTAATATAAGAAATGACAATTAGGTTATTAAAGGAGGTTCACATGGGATTTATGTTCATTACCTATATCCCACCACAAACTCACCCTCGTGAGCCTACATGCATATTACATGAAGTTTTTGGATGGGACGTGGTGAAACAAGAGTGCATCCCATTGTGACTTGGGTGCCTAAGTACCATGATTAATTCGTAGAGGTGAGGGATGTGGCCAGGGACTCATCATGATTTTAAGTTTCATGTGGGATATGAAAGGTTCATTCCCATCTCTATTATTTCATAATGTTCACTTTATGATTTTATATTGTTAAAATGATTTCATAATGTTCACTTTATGACTAGTGGGTGTATACAGCCTGAGTGGGCCTAATGGTTAAGAACATGTGTTTCCTCTTAAGAGGTCACAAGTTCAAATCCAAAGGGGGGTAGGGTATGTATACCTACGTAGACTTTACCATTCAAATCGTTGGGTAGAGGGGGTCCCTTGTCCCATAAACAAGGGGGTTTCATACACCAATTAGGTGTGACTTCCTCGTGACCTTAAAAATGGATTATTATTATTATTATTATAAAGTAAACTTTGGTTTATAAAGTCACAAAATATTTTGGGTTCAAACCCACTTCCTCATAATGTTCACTTTATGATTTTATATTATTAAAATGATTTCATATTATTAAAATGATTTCATATTGTTTAATTTATGACTAGTGGGTGTATAAAGTGAACTTTGGTTTATAAAGTCACAAAATATTTTAGGTTCAAACCCACTTCCTCATATAACAAAAAGTTAAAGTCAAATTGAAAAAGGTGGAAACACAAAACATCATTATCTAAGTCATAAGTTTGAATAGGAAAAAAGGGTATT